>JARUHE010306306.1:0-12408 GCA_031471125.1 Archaeomysis grebnitzkii | reverse complement strand
TGGAAAAGTGCCCTCTGGCGGCAGAAAACATAAGTAAAAGGAAAAGTTGTTACGTCCTTTCCGTTTCCTAGTCTTCTGCAATATGTAAATAATGCTATTTTCTAGCATCCACGATTACCAAATTTAGGGTTCAAAGCAAATGCGAGAACGACTTTAGTCACCACCCGGGGTTCAGACTGGGAAATCTGAAAAATGACTTAAGTAGCCACCCGTGATTTAGGCCGGGAATATAAAAACGACTTAAGTCGCCACCCGCGGTGAAAAGGTTAATATCTATTTATAAAAATATACAAATCTTTGGTAAAATGTTCTTGAATTTGTTTTAAATAAACTTTTCTCAAAGGCGGCGGATTTTTTCACATATTTTGTTTAATTTCTCTTTTTAAATCTTGGTTAACCACAACTTAACAAGAATGGTTTTATATATAATTCTAAACAATATTGTCCAGAATATTTCTTTTTATAGAACGAACATTTATAGAAATAATAGGTTTTTCGATCTGGGGTTGCTACCACTAGTAGAATTAATTTTTTTTGTGTATTTTATATATATATATAAATAGTAATTTTCTTGTATTCATAACTTTTACTCGGTCACAGCCTTAATTCATTTACAAATTTCCTCATACTTGTTTATTAACTTTTTTTGTCAAAAATTTAGTTTTTTATCATTCTTTACAGTTCAATTAAATAAATTTTCACCACAGCATACATTTGAAATCAAAATTTATATTGATCATACTAATCACCAAATAAAAATAGCTTTTGCGCCAAGTTGTAATGATTTGGGAGTTTCAAGAAAACCTTGAAATTAATAGTCTTATTTGAATTTTGAGTGTATCCTTTCAGGCATTTTAGTAATCCAGAGATAACAAATTTTTTTCAGTTTTGGTATTAGTTGAAAAAGAACCTGATAGTTTCATGTGATGGAAGGTTTTGACATGTAGCCAGGTGTTTTTTTAGAAGTACCAAAACAAAAAATTTTTGTTCTGGACGAAGAACATGCTATAGGTTGTTGTTGTTGTCGTCGACAACCCCGCTCTCTCCTCGACAAAGAGTATGGAACCTTTCATGTCAGTGTCCAGTCCCCCCTCAGCAGGCTCAACCATTAGGCAAGCAGGCCCACAGCTCCTAATGGTTCCATACAGAGGGTTCCAAGGGCCAGGTCCAATTGCACATGTGAAGGTAGCACAACACAGTTTGGTGTGTGTTTGTGTCTTGGGTTATTTTATTTAGGCATTTACGTACTCGTTGGGATGTGTTTGTCCTCAGCTGTGCCAATGGTCCACAGGAGTGTTTGTTCATTGATGTTGATTTTAGGTGCTGGTTTGTTTAGTATTTTGTTTTTGTAGTATGTTACTATATATGTGTGTGGGCAAGTTTATTGTGTAGTTTTACTGTTTTATGTGCGGTGTGTTGTGGGGTTGTGTCCATATTGGTTGTGCAATTTTTATTATTGAACATTTTTTGTATCAGGGGATAGTGGCTGCTGTATGAGTAGGTGGTCTGGGTGTTTGTATGGGGAGAATTTTTGTTTCGTTGTGTAGGTGTTATAGGTTTGAGCTAATGTACAGCCTGTGGCTATGTTATAGATGATTTGAAGTCTGTAGTGGATGTGATAGGTGACCAGATAGTGTTTGCATATTCTATGATGAGTCGTGTGATGGTTTGTATGGGGTTAATAGTTTCTTTGGTTTTCCCCCAGTGTGCCTTCAGCAGATATAGGGTGGTTTTTGTTTTTGTGAGTTTGGGGTCGAATATTAGAATTTTTGGATCTTTGACCGCTATTCTTAAAATGCTAACAGCATGACAATATGTTACTTTACATGATGTTAATAATGGTTCAGAATTTTTTTTTATGAATAGTCTAATAGAAATACTTTGATAGTTACACCAGTCAAGTCGTTTCTTCCTACTAATGACTTTTTGTAAGTTTTAGTAACCATTTCTTGAACAATAGGTCTTTTCATTTTTCTTAGTCTGGTTCCAAGATGCTTTACACAATTTTAAATATGCTTTACATGCAGAGTTCAGTTTTTTTAAGCTTGAACACACCCATAATTTCATTGCACATTCAACCTTCATTCCAACGGATGCTCCTTTATAATTGATGTCGCTTGTCAACTTTTTTCATGAAGACTCATCAAGTGGCCGAGTAACTAAGTTTAATTGGTTTCTTGCTGAGTGATTGATTGACTATATAAATAAATGGGCCAATGACCAGCACGTTCTTGCGGAGAGAGGAAGCTGGGACAACCAGTAAATAATTGAGCACGCCATGATGAGTTTTAATTTATGAAATTTTGTATTTTAATATTTAAATGTAATCATCTCCACTGATAAAAAGGACCTTTAATCTTTTGAATCATGAAAAAATAATTAAAGTACAGAAAAAATGTATAAACAAGAAACTAAACATTGTGAAAGATTTTCACACTGAAGAAAAACTTGCCAGATTAACATTTCTTTAGAAATTGTCAAATAGGATATTTTTCCTTGCAAATTATATACCATATTCTATTTTATTCGATGAAAAATTAAAACCAAAATCATGATGTTGCCCTCTTGAAAGAATTATTAATGTCATAAACATCGCTTCTGCAATTGGAACAACCACTGACAATTGATAGTGTCTTCATCAAATTATTTTTTCAGAGTTCTTCAGGACCACACAAAATTGTAACAAAAAAATATTCAACCAACCGGCTTTAAGGATATCGTCTGTAGTTTTTGGTTATAGTGTCTTGCTCGATCAATATATTCATGTTGTTCTAGTGTGTGACATTCTAGTGCACCAACGTCTATAAAAACACTGTGAAAAACATGAGATTATACTTTTCTTCAAACATTGAAAGATAAAAGTAATTGAAACAGTAAATGTATACTTACACTAGAAGAACATATTATTTTTTTCATTAAATTAAAGTTTCAGAAGAAAATATATTTAGAATATGTTGATCATAATCCATATATTTTTCATTTATGTTAATGATGGCTACTTTTTGCAGAAAAAAAACAGGCCAATAAACACCATAAAAACATAGGCATTTCAACAAATTCAAGCTTTATACAAAAAATTGTTGATAATGCATATACCTTTCATCTAGTTAAATGAGAATTGATCTAAAATAAATAAAAAGTTTAGTCTACTTTTGAAAAAAAAACAAGTTGACAAATCCCTGACAACAACAATCAAGAATAACTCTTAGATCAGTACTGTCTTATGTCTCAACAATATTTTTTATCTGTATACATATTTAAATGTTTTCATATTTGGTTACCTTCCTTAAACTTTTGACTACCAATAGCTGCAATGGAAATTCATTTTATCTTTCAGTGAATAAGCTTATTAAAGTACTGATCTTGTACATTAGACTCTCAAGGCATATATAATTATGTAAGTAAGTACTTGAAACTTTTAAAGTTTATATTTAAAATAACATATATTAGATGTTACAACTGTCAACAAATGAATTATTAGAGAGATACATATATAAATTAGAAAAACAGCATGAGTGTTTGTATATTCAAAAAGTTTCTAAATATGTGCAATTGTTGAATACAATTCTGTATATTAAAACTTTCTTTCATTTGTTTCCAATAAAATTCTCTCCCAGCCTTAAAATAAACTTAATGATAAATTAGTTAAGTCTAAAAACTCCTAAAATGTATATTATTTAAAAAATAAATATTTTTTCAAAAAAGTATTTCAAGCATTCAATCTTAGAATCTACAGTTTTTTCATGTTATAAATAAACTTTTCTCTAAGCCTTCAAATAAAAATCTCGGTTGGTTATGAATTTCAAATTTCTTTTACAATGTATGTTTCAATAAGTAAATACTAATTTAAAAAAAATAAATCCTTGGTGACACCAGTGTAGAATATTATGTTCCTTATTTTCATTTAAACAAACTTTTCGGTAAAAATATTTTTTTTTACTATTTTGAATTTTTTATGTAAATTCCAAATTTAATCCACCTTCCCAACAACAGCAACAATCAGAGGTCACTTATTGAAGCTGGTTTATCAAACACAGTTTAATAATGAACTGTTTGAAAAGTGAAATTCAAAAATTATAGATGACATAAGCATTGAAGTCTTTGTCTAATGCTGCTTGTTTTCTTATTCAAATCAAATACAAAAATGAGATCTTTTAAGTTATCTTTCACCAAAATATTTAACGCCAATAAAATGAATCTTACAATTCTCTACAGGATTTAAGAAAAAAATTTAATCACTTACTTTGCTGTTTTTTGAAGTATACTATTAAGAGCAGCTTGTTCATCTGTTTTTTGAGGTTGATTTGTGTTGAAATAGTTTCCATAATCTACCGTACTGAAAAAAGTAAAAAATTTAAAGTCATCATCAAATGATAATTTTCTTTTTGCATTAAACTAGTAATAGTGAGCAGCTATTAATTATAAAACCAATTCCTTTGAAATAATGTTTGCAAAAGCAAAGCACCTCAATGAAAAAGTCATGGCACTCCCAAAAGTTATAAGATAGGATTTTTGGTAGCTATTGTGGGCATAATAAATACTCAAGACTATAGGTAAGAATTATTATTTTTTAAAATGATAAATTCTACAAACAAATGTTCTAACTTTTTAATTTAATGTTAATATGCAGTTCATTAATATCTTAAAATATTTTTACCAATTTATTGTATCAATATGAACTTATTTAAAAAATGTATATTAGTAAAATTGACACACTCAAACAATAAACTTGTCAATGCATTTGTGTTTATTAATTAAATTCATAATAAACTTATAATGATCATGTTTGGATGACAAATATAGTTTAAACTTACTCAATATTCTCTTGGTAATGATAACTTACTTCATATTTAATTGGTAATGATTGCTTACTTGATATTTCCTTGGTAATGATTACTGACTGGATCGTGGAGTAGTCTTGTTCTTTCATTCACCTCATCCTCCTAAAAAATATAATTATTGGAGTCAAGTATTTAAAAAAAATAAACTACTGTGCTAGGCTACAGAATAGAGAATAGCAATGAAAAATCATATAGTCATATTTTATGCATTGTTTCTTAAAACAATTAAGATCTAGAGAACAACGGTCACCAATTTTTAATGTTAAATTGTGTTTTTCAACACAAAGTTTTTCATATTCTAAAATTGTTTTTTTGTGTACAGGTAAGTCCTAATTTTTTTTTGATTTGTTGAATTCATTTTAAATTTAACTAACTAATGCAATATCAACAAAATCATTGTTTTGCATCAACAAAACCTTGATTTTTCAGGTTTGTCACAAAAATTGAATTTAAGTAAAATTAAATTCGGCTTTGATTGAAATATAAGGATAAATTAGGCAATTAAAACTAAATAATAGTGAAATTTGATCTATTGCAATATGAGAAAATAATGTTTATGTTTAACATAATTGCAGTTAAACAAATTAATCTAAAATCAGGGCAAGTGAAAAGGTTATGTAGTGAAGTTTGAAAAACCTGATTTTTCTAGTTTTTAAAACCTTGATGCGTTTGCATTTCTCTTTTTACCCACTGTTGTATAGGGCCCATTTTCCAGGAGTGCAACCTGCCAAGCAAGGTGCTGCAAAATAAGGGTTTTTGTCCTCTAAGACTTTTTTTCATCCTCTTTAACCACAAAGTTGTCACAAAATGGCCTTTTTTATAGTAAAAACTTCAAAATGATCACAAATGAATATACTCTTTAAAATGAAAAAATATATGTTGGCACCCTGATTTTCAGCATAAATTAGTCAATTGACAAAATATCATTAATTTAGAAAGAGTTTTATTTAACTTTTAGATATATTTTCAGATTATTTTTTATCAATTTCTATAAAAACAATCTTGTTCTATTAATTTCAAAAAAATAAATTTGGTATTTCCATTTTTCATTAATGAAAAATAAATTTTAAGTTAGGGATATTTTGTCAATTGACTAACTTATGCTGAATATCAGCACCTTGCTTCAGGGTGCTGATGTTTAGCATAAATTAATCGATGGACAAAATACCCCTAACTTAATGTATGTTTTTCATTAACAAAAAACTAGAAAAAAACAGAAGTATGTTGGCAATCCTCAAGTTTTTTTCTGTAATTTGGGAAAAGTTAAAACTGTTTCAACTTATGTACCTGCAGAATTTTTGCCATTAGATATTATGACAAACAACTATTTTTTACCATATATAGTAATATTTTTATGTTCTTTTCATATGTTTAACCGTGTTTTCTTCTCTTGCTTATTCTCTTTTTATTTTTATGTTATTTCATATGTTTAACCGTGTTTTCTTCTCATTTTGCTATATTTTTATGTTCTTTTAAATGTTTAACCGTTTTTCTTTTTCATTTCACTTATTCTCTCTCCATTTTTATGTTATTTTATACATTTAACCATGTTTTCTTCTAATTTTTTGTAATTATTATATAATTTAAAACTCTTCTTAGTTTTCGTATGCCATCCAATTGTTGGTTGTGAAGTCACACCCAGATGACATCATATTTTCAAGCAAGACTTAGGTTAGATTTTTGCGTTTCCATAAACCAGTGTTTAAGCAAATTTTAGCATTATCGTCAGTCACCAAACAAAACCTAATCGGACTTTGATCCTCAAATGGTATTTTTTGTCCTCCGAAAACTATTTGAGGACTCGAGGAGCAAAGTCAGGTTAGGTTTTTTGGTGGGTTATGATAATGCTAAGATTTGCTTAAACACTTGTTTATGGAGGCACAAAAAATTTAGCCTAAGTCTTGTTTGAAAATATAACTTCATCTGGGCGTGATATCACAACGACCGGTTGGACAGCGTTCGAAAACAGAAGCGTTTTAAATTACATAATTATACAAAATTAGAATAAACACGGTTAAACTATAAAATAGTGCATCCAGAGGATCATTCGGAAATTTTCGCAGAACGAGCTTCATAACACTTGGAGAACATTTTTTCACTTAAAATGTTCTTTTAAATTTTTCTTAAATTCTATAATTAGTTATAATTATTAAATTCAGCCAAACTGCACACGTTCCTAAATTTATTTACACTAACATTAATATCCAGTTTAAAAAGGAGCTGATACTTTTACTTTTCATTGAAAAAAGAGATAGATAGCTCTAAATTTGGAGAACATCTAATGACGGAGTCCAATAAACTTTGATAAATTTAGCCCTTTAATACATTGGGTAAATAAAGTGAATTTAATTATTTAATTGTAATTTGTAAATTTTAATCATTTAACTAATTAAATATTTAATGTTAACTAACTGTTTCATAAATTATTAAAGGCTTAATAAACTTATCAGACAGTAGATTTTCATGAAATAGTATTTGTAAATAATAAAATAAATAAGTACCTCAAAATATTTTTCACAAAATTGAACCCTTCAGCTTTCTTTTTTTTTAAATTATTTCAGTGAGTTCTACAATCGATTGATTTTATCTGGCACAATGAGAGGGATTATATGGCAAACAAATATCAGGGTTCCCAAGCATTTTCGAGAATTAAAATTCCTGACAAAAATATGAAAATTCCTGACATATTTAATTTAATTTTATAGCGTATAAAAACTATAATAATGACCATTATAAGCATTTGCAGCCTCCTTTAACTTTCCATCACCACCAGTTTTAGGTTTTATAAACATATTTTTACAAAATCTCCTTTGTTAAAAAAATACAAAGAAAAAATTGTGCACAATGTCATGTACGATCATACATGATCGTCGGCGACATCACAATACAATGTTTGTAGGGTATATTATGAATAGCTAACTAGATATCTTATATATTACCTATATATTAAGTAGCTTTCTATAGAGGTATATATAAGTACTTGAATATACATAACTGTATACACTAGCTGTAAAAGATACAAAGGCAAATCATGACAGCTACTTTCTCCAAAGTTTGGTTGAAAAAGTTTTGAAAGTATATAGCATTAATAAAGCACAAGTTATCAGTATTGTTACTGACAACGCCTCACACATGATAAAAACTAGTAATCCACGAACCGGATGGTTCAAATGTCTCGCGATGATTCATTCAGTAACTTTAAAAAAAAATTAGCTCCACAAATGTCAATCAAAAATGGTTTTACAAAGTGAGAAAACATCATTTTATCAAAAATTCACCTTAGAGACTATTTATATGTACTTCATTTTCAATCCATTGATGCATAAATAAAAACAAAATATGAAAAAAAAAGAATGTTAAAACTTTTTTAGTCTAAAAATGTCAAATCAAAAATGATGTTGCAAAGTGAGAAAACATCATTTTATCAAAAGATCACCTTAGAGATTATTTATGTGCAATTTATTTCCAATCCATTGATGCATAAATAAAAAGAAAACATGAAAAAAAATTTTTGTTGAAAATCTTTTCTAAGTTAATATGATGAAAAAACGTAGATAAAAGATGATAAAATCAAATAAAAATACCTAGTAATATATTAAAACCAACAACTGAGCCTATAGTATAGATGATATACAAGCATTTTAGTCATTGTCTAACGCCGCCGCTGCCGACATCGGAATTGCTATGCCTATGTTGAGCTTCGCTACCCACGCTCAACAATAAAATGTTGATAAAAAGTGATGAAATCAAATAAAAATACCTAGTAATATATTAAAACCGGCATTCATAAAGGATAGTTCTGTAATCGAAAAAACCCAGTAAACATAAAAACTCACGACAATAGTACCTATCAATATTTTGTCGCTAAATTATTTAGCAATTAATTTTTTTTTCACCCTACAACTAAAATTAACAGTATTTTCTTCACAATTTGCTCATTTTATTAGTTCTTTCTTAATTTTTATGTAATGTCATACGTTTAACCGTGTTTTCTTTCCATTTTGCTTGTTCTCTCTTAATTTTTGTGTGATATCTTGCATTTAACAGTTTTGTATTCACATTTTGCTTACTCTATCGCCTTTTTTTTATGTTATTTCATTCATTCAACCTTGTTTGCTTCTAATTTTGTGATGTCATAGCTTACTTAAGTGACGTCATAATTCCAAATAGGACTTAAGTATTTAAATAAAATTTAGCACCACCGTGATCCACCAACCAAAACCTAAACTGACTATGCTCCTTAAATGGTGTTTGTTGGCCACCGAAAACCATTTGAGGAGGAAAGTCAGGCTAGGTTTTTGTTTGGTGGGTCATGATAATGTTAAGGTTTACCTGAATGCTGGTTTATGTAGCCTAAGTTCTATTTGAAACTATGACGTCACAAAATTAGAAGCAACCACGGTTGAATGTATGAAATAACATGAAAAATGGCGATAGAGTAACCAAAATGTGAATAAAACACGGTTAATCGTAAGATATAACATAACAATTAATAGAGAACGAGCAAAATAAAAAGAAAACATGGTTAAACGTAAGATATAACATAAAAATTAAGAAAGAACGAGCAAAATGAGAAGAAAACACGGTTAAGCGTAAGATATAACATAAAAATTAAGAAATAACTAATAAAATGAGCAGATTGTGAAGAAAAGACTGTTAATTTTAGTTGTAGGGTGAAAAAAATTTAGTTGCTAAATAACTTAGCGACAAGATGTTGATAGGTACGAGAATGTCGTGAGTTTCTATTTTTACCGTATTTTTTCGATTACAGAACTATCCTTTATGATTACCAAGAAAAAATTGTTGGAATTTTGCAAAATTCCAAACTGGAATTTTTAGAATTTAGGTTTTAGGACCACATCATTTCACATTTCATCCAAGCAAATAAAAAAAAGTATAGCTGATGTTGGCTACATCTGGATACTCACCTGATGGCACCCTCAAGCAACGCCCTGCTACTGGTTACCTGGTTTCTTCCTCAGCTTTCTCATCATCAACCAGGGCCATGTCCATCTGTCAGGATCTCGATCTTCATTTGGGAAATTGGGCAGGGCAATCTTTTAGAACTATGATGGCCGCATTCTCCATAGGAATTACTATTGGAGTCGACTACGTGGTACCCCTAAGGTATTGGCCTTAAATTAGAATATATGCCAAAAATTCTCTTTCTTTCCATCCACACTCAAGAGGTAATGAGAATAAAGCTATGTTGTCAACCGACTTTTTTCAGCTACGCATCACTTTTCCGTGTTCAAATATGTATTGTCTACAAGTTTTAAATAAAATTTAAAACTCAAATTTTTTAAAATTCGTAGACAATACGTATTTGAACACGGAAAAGTGATGCGATGCGGAAAAAAGTCTGTTGAGAACACGGCTTTGTGGTCGTTACAATTCGTTTCTTTTTACAGAAACTGGCAGTTCACAAACAAATCTATGTAGATTAAAAACCTTTTAGTTAACAATTATACAAAATTGACAATTTAATGTTTTTGGGAAGGAAAAACCAAAATTGAAGAAAAAAAAAGTTTTTAACTATTTAGATCTATCCGTCCTATATATATACCATAATTGAATAATGAATATTTCAATAAGCAATAGGAAATGGTAGCAGCCAGTTTGGCATTCCCTTCCCTATTGAAGTGCACACCATCAAGTAATAATTTTGCTACTTTGGCCTTTCCTCCAAGAAGGATGCATTTATTCTTATAAAGTTTGTCCAGTTTGACATTTATTGCATTTGAAATTTTCAAAAGATTTGGTTGGTAAATGCGGGTTCTTCTTCTGTAAGGAAGTTTGACAACCTGTACAGCTGGGCAAACCTTATCTAACTGTTTCAATATAAGGCAATAATTGGAAACAATTTCGTTTACATTAACCAGCCCGTTCTGATATTTAATGTCATTGTCGCTTAAAAACAAAACAATGACATTATATTCAACACTTATGTCTTTAAGCAGCCTGTCCTTCACCAGCCCCTCGACTGTCATCCCTGCCCCCCCGTTACAGTTGTTTGAAAATGAAATTGTTCAGGCCTTAACCTTGTAACCATAGTCTACAATTATGCAAACTTTTTTCCTTTGAATAGCTGAAATTGAAGAGTTGATGAGAAATTGTGCAAAATAATAAAAAGCTGTCATTTTTAAGTATATTTTAGATAACTAAATAAATATTTCTTAAATTGAAGTTTTTTACAATTGATAGTTTGTTTCAATAAAATATTTTAAGAAAATAAAGATTTAAACATTTTCCATTAAAATGAGAACACAAGAAAAATAGTTATATTTAAAACTATTGTTGAATTTTTCTTAGAAGACCAATAAATAAATAAAAGTAAAACTTACAAGAAAGCAGGTCCACAATGCTGCACAATTTTTCAACCATCTTTTTAAAAAAACATTTTATGAACTGGTCAAAATTAGGTTCTTGGAGTTTCCATCATACCCAGGAGGTAACCAAGAAGATGATCGTTACTGTTTATTTCTTTTACAAAGAAACTTGTAGTTCACCGAGATAAAACTAAAAGATGAAAAGTTTACCATATTTAAAAAATCAAACAATTTATGGAATTTTACAAATTTGAATTGAAGATAGGATGAATAAGAATTATCATCTAGTTAGTCTCATCCAAGTCCTATATACCTCTAAGTAAAGAAATTATATAATTATAATTTTATAATATAATTACATAACTATTAATTATAACAATATCACAGATTGGCAATTATATTTACATATTATTAACAACTTACAACTAAAACCCAGAATTCATCCCCCAGGCACTCACAAATTAAACAAATTCGTTTTTAAATATAACATATAAACGGATTGTTCAGCAATGAAATATATAACAAATATCAAGGCCATATTTATAGATTTAAACTAAGTAATCAAACTTGAAATTCTTTAAACATAAATAGTGAAATTACAATAAAGTTTTAATCTAATTTATTAGAGTTAGTTTTAATTCTGTGAATCTTCGAAACTGAAGTTTGATAGGTTTGATTTTTACGTTAAATGAAAATATTTTGAATTCTAGACCGTGTTTGTATTAAAAAATTAAGCTTATATGTGTAGACATACCAATTAAAAAACAAAATTTGTTTTATCCATAAAATTTAAAAACGAATTTGTTTACTTGTCGTAATTTAAAATTTCAAGCACTTATACCTTTCCTTGTCTGTTTTTCTTTTAGATGTAATGCACTGAAGATAACATAAGATTATGTTGAAACGTTTGCAAAATAAAATCTAAGAGAAAAAAAAAATTATTTTCCATGACCATCAGAGCACTACTAAGAAAAATTCCTGATTAATTAAAATCTAAATTCAGGACCCATGAAAATAAAGCTAAAAAATTACTAGCGGTCTAATGGTCAAAAGTTTTCAATTACTTTTGCATTAAACAAAATATACTGCCAACCTTTTCAAATATATATATATATATATATATATAATATATATTATACAGAACCAGCACAATTTGGGAGATACCCCTGTGGAGTCTGTGGGAGAGGTGTCGGTGTGAACTCTGTTTTGTGTGGGGTGTGCAACAAGTGGTGCCACAA
>JARUHE010306295.1:0-12411 GCA_031471125.1 Archaeomysis grebnitzkii | reverse complement strand
ATATATATATACAGTGTGAAATAATTCGTAGATTTCTCTCGCCCTTACGAGAACAGATTTCACTACATTTAAAATCTTTCTTATCTTAGCAAAATAATAATATTGTTTACCACCAAATCTAAAAAAACACTGAAATTTAACTTTCATTCAGCCCATATCCATAACTACTTAAATTCCAACCAAACCTATGAAAGTATTATATTTGGAATATGTGCCCTTTTTGTTACCTATATTTTCAATCCGACTAAAACAATTAAACAAAGAAGGAGAAGATAAAGGCTTTTCGACCAATCAGACGACCAAAAACAAAAAAATACAAATGGCTGACATGTAAGTACTCTATTTCTCTTCTCTTATTTCGTTTTAAAATATTTATTTTGATGTCTTAAACACAAATTTTTAGCCAAAAAATTGACAGTATATGTAGGGGGGTGAAGCGGTTACATTGATATAATTTTTTTTTGAGAAACATTAGTTTATTGAGAAAAAATGGAAGTTTTTATTTTCCCTTAAGGGGTTAACGAGAAAAAATGCAAATTTCTTTATCTTAAAATATTATTTTAAAATACATATGATATGCTAATTATATAATGAACATAATATTTCAGTAGAATAGCAATTTATCTTGTACATCGTTTATGTATTAACAATTTCCTCACCGAGAAAAACTATTTTTAGGCATTTTTACATGGAATAAAGTTTTTTCCAATATCGACATCATTTTTTATTCTTAGTTTGAATAATATAAGTAATTTAAATAATGTTTGATAAATGACTTCCTAGCCTACAATAAAGGCTATGTAAGAACTTCTGTTGATTTAATGTTAACCAAACGGTTTAAATTAATAGAGGTTATTACGAGTCGTTATGGCTAGGCTACGCAAGTGAAAGCTGAGGCATGTTTTTGTCGAGCGTGCGTAGCGAAGCTCTACATAGGCGTAGTAATTCCTATTTCATCTTCGTCAACTGCGTTAGACAATGACTTTAATGCTTATTTATCATCTTTACTATTATTGTGTCTTTTCATATAGGCTTGGTTATTGGTTTTAATATATTACTAGATATTCTTATTTGTTTTATCACATTTTATCTACATTTTTTCATCAAATTAACTTTTTTTTTCAACAAAATTGTTTTTTCATATTTTGTTTTTATTTATGCATCAATGGATTGGAAATGAATTTTTCATTAAATGATGTTTTCTTACTTTGTAACACCATTTTTGATTGACATTTACAGAGATAAAACTTTTTAAAGTTACTGAATGAATCATCGCCAGACATTTGAAACGTCCGGCTCGTGGATTATTAGTTAATATTTTAATATATAGGAATGCCATAGTTAATTATTTTAATTATTTTAATTATTTTAATTATTTTAATTATTTTAATTATTTTAATACATAGGAATGCCATAGTTAATTATAGGCTACCATAACGTAGATAAGACTCATAGTGTAATATTTATATTAAAAAAAGGTTTTCCGAACTTCTCTCTTTTCTCCTTAATTTTTGAGCTAATTATTAAAAATCATTAAAATCACTGTTTGAAAAGTCCTTACGAGAGAAGAAAAATTAAATATTTCACACTGTATATATATATATATAGGTAAGTAACTTATAATTTTTATGTATAAGATATCAAAAACGTGTCATACATAATAAATCATATTAAATTTACTTGAATATTCAAGGTATGAAAAATTCTAAAAATGCACCAAGAAAGTAAAATTATATTTGAAGTTACACAACAACAAAATCTGATTTAATCGAAAAACTCTTTGTATAAACAATTTATGAAAGTTCAATCATAAAAAACATGGATTTTCATTTCCATGAAATTGAAAAAATAATTACAAACTCCAAGTTCAAATATTTAACAGATAAACATTCCGTAAAATCTGATTAATTACTTTTATCAACAAAATTTCGTCACATACGTTTTTATAGACGTCAAAAATCTCATTTTTATGTTGACTGTGAACTTTATTTCCTTTATTTAACCCACACACCAACAATAATAATAATATTTCGCATAATATTAGCTAAAATGTAAATTATTAGAAATACGAAGTTTTTTGGCTGTTGATTTATATGTGATGCTAGTACACCTTAATTTCTTATGGGAAATTTTTGCATTCTTGGAAAGATAAATTCGATGAGGCAGGTATTATGGGAAATGTTTAAAACTATTTGCAAAGCAGATCAACAATTCTTTGCATATAAATTGTTATTTAAATACATTGGCGGAAATTAAAAATTAAATATATAAGTACAATT
The DNA here is from genome assembly GCA_031471125.1 of Archaeomysis grebnitzkii. Lineage (NCBI taxonomy): Eukaryota > Metazoa > Arthropoda > Malacostraca > Mysida > Mysidae > Archaeomysis > Archaeomysis grebnitzkii. Next base: position 10,132 of record JARUHE010306295.1, on the reverse strand, counting down.
TACAGTATGTTAAATACATATAAAATTTCTTAGAAAAAGATAGTTTAATTGAACATTTTAGTTCTTTTTCATTGACGCTCTCTTCCTACAGATACAACTTCATAATAGCAAACCTTTCTGAAATTTAGGTGATGATGAATCAGAGGAATCTTTGACAAATCATCAGGAAAAAGTAAATCATTCAATTGATGAGTCACACGTGCTACCATAAAGGTGTCTAGTTAAAATTTGTTTGAAAGCATGATGTAAATTCAAGTTTGCAATTGAAGGATGAACTATTTCTGGCATTTGAAAATCAAGAATTATTTTTCATCGCTGCAATGATAAAGGTAGGTGATTTTTCCATAAAGATAAACTTGTATTTCATGACTTTTTTTAAGAATTTCAATTCAGTCATAAGTAGTTTTAAGATGAACATAACACGAGTTAGGCTTTATCATAATCCCTTAACAATGATACTAATTTAAAACTTTAACCATGAAATAGTCATGGGTCCATACCAATATGAGAATTTTTAAGATATTTTAAATACAACCTAACAATAGTTGATTTTACCAGGATTGTGTACACAAAAACCAAACTTAGATTAATCATCTTATACTACAGAAGAATAAATGTTTCTTTTCTGGTGATGCAATTTTTTCCCCAGTGTAAAATTTAAAAAAAGACTTAATAAAAACATTGTTTTTTCTCTCTCTAACACTTCATACCATCGTTGCGTTGACAAAAAACATAAAACTTGAACCATACAGCGACAGGTTAAACTTTAAGGCGATAAATATAACAAAACATCTTCAATCTTACCCGTTTTATTAGTCCAATGGGAAATGAATTTTTACGACAAGCTTACAAGAATTTATGACATCGCAAAAGAATTGAGAATGTAATGTCATGACTTATGAAAAAGAATTTAGTCTTGAGAAATAATTTATTCTTTCCACGCGGATCACATTTTTTGAATTCCTTTTGTAGAAAGAGAAGGATTCTGTTTGGATTTGTCAAAAGAATTTCCAAGATTTTTAGGTCCTTGCCAATGTAATTTAGACAGTAAATTGACAAAAATTTCAACTTTTAATTTAAAATCTTGAGTAACTTAATTATTTTTGTTGCACTGTCTTATGATTTTTTTTGTTTTCATTTTTTTAAATGTCATATTTTTTAGTGTTGTATTATATTTTAATGTTATATTATATTTTAAAGTTGTATTATATTTTAATGTTATATTATATTTTAAAGTTGTATTATATTTTAATGTTATATTATATTTTAATGTTATATTTTTTTTTTAGTGTAATGTCATTTCTTAATGTTATGTTGTATTTTAATGTTATATTATTTTGTAATGTTATATTATGATTTAATGTTATGCTATTTCTTAATGTTAAATTATATTTTAATGTTATATTATTTTTTAATGTTATATTATTTTGTAATGTTATATTATGTTCTAATGTTACATTATGTTTTAATGTTATATTACTTTTTCAATGTTTTATTTGTGTTTTACCAGTTTGTTTTTATCATACTTTTATATTAGATTTCAATTACTATAGTTGTTCTCTATTATTATACTTAGCTCAATTGAATCAATTTTTATTTTTTGTACAATTATCATAACTTTATTTTTATTTATATTAACGTACTATTATATCTGTAATACTGTATTCTTATTTAAATTATAGTATTATTATTTTTGTATTACTAGTACTACTATCAATATTAATGTTATCATTATCGATATTAGTACTATCATCATTATGATTACTATTATCCGTTTATATTTTAAAGTAACAAAAAATTAATATGTAAGTGTGTATTATTTTACAAAAATGTTATTAAATTATGAACTAAACATCTAACTATTTTCCTAGGTAAAATAAATCTTATTCCTCCTAGGTGACTGTACCTTATAAAGTTAAACTGTTCATTAAGTCATCAGCGTGGTACACTATCCTGTCTATTTCCCTTTCCTTTATTTAATGTGGTAAATTAGGTGACAGTAATGGCAAACTTAACCTTTTACCGTCTATAGAGACGTATCCATTTTTTATAGTAAAGGTCACTTTCTATGTTAACTTCAATGTTCTTCAGTCCTTATGGTAAAAATAAGACATAGAAATTTAAATTTTGAGTGAAAATAAGTGAAACCTAGGTTTTCTAACCCATAGAGTTATTGATACATATCTTTTTCTTTTGTTTTTGTTTGTTGTTTGCTTATTAACGAGGATTGCAAGAAATATGAACGCAAACAAACAAAATATAATAATAATTACTTAGATGTGTAATACATATCAACTTATTAAAAAATGTTAAGTTTAAATAAACAAACAATAAACATTGAAGTATGATCGGTCATATTTTATTCTGTTGAACATGTGGTCAAGAAAAACATAAAAAAATAAATGTCTAAGCAAGTCGAACAAATATACAAACAAATGATAAAAGTAAATATATAAATTTGGAAAAAAGTAAAAGGACAGAACTGTTGGAGTTGAATCATATTTAGGCGATTAAATATATAATAAAAATTACATAATGTCAGGAATTCCTCTTATTACTGCACAATAAGAAAGTTTTTTTTTCTCCGGGAAATTCTTAATTAGGTTTACACATTTGTGTGCACGCGCGCACATGCCTTGTTGATGTGTACCTTCGTTTTTAAACTCGTGCATGCGTGTTTTTGCTGACCATTTGTTTTTGATTGCATTTGTTTGTGATGTGTTTTGTTTGTTTGTTTGTTTGTTTGTTTGTGATGTGTTGGTTTGCTTGTTTGAGATGTGTTTTGTTTGTTTGTATGTTTGTTTGTTTGTTTGTTTTTTTGTTTGTTTGTTTGTTTAATTGTTTTTTTTGTTTGTTTATTTGTTTGTTTATTTATTTTGTTTGTGAAGTGTTTTATTTGTTTGTTTGTTTGTTTGTTTGTTTTTTTGTTTGTTTGTTTGTTTAATTGTTTTTTTTTGTTTGTTTATTTGTTTGTTTATTTATTTTGTTTGTGATGTGTTTTGTTTGTTTGTTTGTTTGTTTGTTTGTTTAATTGTTTGTTTGTTTGTTTGTTTTGTTTTGTTTTGTTTGTTTGTTTTGTTATGTATACGTTTGTAGGAAAATGTTTAATTTGTTATTAATTTTTATATAAAAGTAAAGAATGGTGATAAATTTATGAACAAAATAATGTTTGTAATTCGTTAAACGTTCAGTTTCAAAACGTAAAGATGTTAATTAAGTGTTGAAAATTAGAACAATATATTAATTAAGGTAAACTTAATCGAGGCAAGATATGTGGTAATAAATTACAAAGATTTATTGATTCGTCTGACGTAATAAAATATAATTAAACTATTCGCATACGAAGGGAATTTAGAGGCAACAACACGATTATTATCGTCATAAATCACGATGTTAAGTTCTTTTCTGGTCCCTTTACAAATCAAGACAGGACAGGCTTTTGGGAGACTTTTGGGAGGGGCTGGAGTGTGAGCTTCAGGTGGAGCACTCCCGAGCTACAGGGTCTGCCACGCCTATATCTGGTACACATAGAATCAATAGAATCCCCCCTACCGACCTCAAACCCCCAACCCCATTCTTTCAAAGGCCCTGACGTAGCTTCTTCTGTATCAGGTGAAATTGTCCTGATGCATTTATGATAAATTTATTTATTTTTAATGGTTCTTATATTTTTAAATGATATAGCTAATTGATGATCTTTCTTAGAGTTTCATCCTCATTGATGTACAAGCTTTAAATCATATAATTAAAATACTTTTTTTTCAACAAAAATTCGATAAAATTTAGGCAATCTTCGGAGGCATACTACTAATTACTTATAAGCTTACGTTATAGTCATTATCCATGCATACATAACATTATAACATTATAACGTTATAGTCATTATCCATGCATAATTATTCATTAATAACAAATACAATATAAAGAGTTTCACGGCATCAAATATAAATATAAAACAAATAAAACGGATACCTCAATAACAGAATCATCAAAGTGAGTTTTCAATTTAGAATTTAATTGGACGTTAAAATCTAACTTATAATGCATCATACATATGAAATATTTTTATATATACTTTGTAAAAAATATCTAACCAAAGTTTTAATGAAATTAATAATGGTTAATAGAAAACTTGTCCCTTAAGATAAGAGATAAAATGGTGTTATAGTTTTTTTTAGAATTAATTTTATGTAAATTTTTACAAAATTATAATAGCATAAAATTAATAGAAAACATAATTAAAATATAGTAATTTAAATCATTAAAAAAGGTTTACACTAATTAATCAACATAACAAAGTGGGCTATTATCAAGATTAACGGACTGTGATAAGCTAAGATAGGTTAGGCTAGTATAGTTTGGGCTGAGCTAGGTTGGGATAAGGTTAGCTTACGGTAGGTTAGGATTTATATATGTGAGGAAGTTAAAGGTTTCTTTGTTATATGTGAAAAAAACCTTTTTGTAGTCCGCTTACCCAGATGTGGAACATGCGACATAAGCAAAATGTAACTTAATTTAGTTTATTTTAATTGTTGTTAGTTTGGTTTAATGTAATTTAATTTATAAATAAAAACAAGTGATACAAAATAAAAAGATTTTTTCTGTTTTACTTTTTTAAACTTTTTATTTTATTATAAAAGTTCAAACCCAGATGAATCATTTCAAATAACTAATGTAAATACTATATCCCCAACCTTACATAAATTATTACAACTTCATCAACAAGATTAGAATTGAATTAATTAATTGTTTTCATAAATAAATGTCAAATCTAAATTTGAGACAGTGTGATAACAAATTAGTTATTGTTATTATTTTTATTGTCTGTTGTTGTTTGTTATTGCTATTACTATTAGTATTGGTTATTATTAATATTATTAGTATTGCTGTTACTATTGTTATTTTTTTTGCTTTTACTAATATTATTATTGCTTTTATGACTAATACTTCTATTTTTTTCATTACTATAATTATTACTGTTTTATTATTGTTTATTATTACTGTTATTATTATTATTTGTTATTTCTATTATTATTGTTGTTCATATTATTATTTTTATTTTTTTACCATTATAATTTGTATTCATACTTGTCATATAGATGTTACCAGTAATGTTATTACATCGTTGTCATTTTGTTATCGATGTTATTATTATCATCATTATTGCATTGTTAATAATAATAAGAATGTTATTATTATTGCATTGTTAATAATAATAAGAATGTTATTATTATTGCATTGTTAATAATAATATGAATGTTATTATTATTGCATTTTTAATAATAATAACAATTTTATTATTATTGCATTGTTAATAGTAACAACAATTTTATTATTATTGCATTGTTAATAATAATAACATTGTTAGTATTAATGTATTGATAATAATAATAAAAATGTTACTATTATTGTATTGTTAATAATAACAACATGGTTAGTATTATTGCATTGTTAATAATAATAACATTGTTAGTAACAATAATAAAAATGTTATTATTGTCATAAAGTTTTGAAAATTTCTCACATTAAACTTTGTCGAAAGAAATGAATAAAACAAATCTTCTGAACTTTAGTCTATTCAATTGAAAGTTATTGTCGAACTGAATTATTGATTTCCAAGATTGTACTTTCAGATTAAACACGTTTTGTTTGTGAACAATTTCACTGAATAGTTAATCAATATTTATTTATAGAACCTGCTTGTAGTTTTAAAGGTTTTGTACGAGGCAGTTGAGTTGAGCTAAGTTGAATTAAGTTGAGCTAAGTTGAGATAACTTTAGTTAAGTTGAGCTAAGTTGAGTAAAGTTGAGTTAAGTTGAGCTAAGTTGAGCTAGGTTGAGCTAAGTTGAGTTAAGTTGAGTTAAGTTGAGCTAAGTTGAGCTAAGTTGAGCTAAGTTGAGTTAAGTTGAATTAAGCTGAATTAAGTTGAGTTAAGTTGAGTTAAGTTAAGTCGAGTTAATTCTAGGTTAGGCTTGTGTGGGGTTGATGATAGAATAAGATGTGCTTGGCAGGTTATTTTAGCTGATTTTATTCAAGGCTTAAATACAGAAAGTTCAGTTCTCCTACATGCCATTATATTATTATTTGAATGAAAATACAGCATTGATTATACCAAACTAATAAAACAATTGTACCAAAGACAATAGTAAGTACAAAAAACAACAATAATACAAATAACAGTAGTAACAAAAATTGAGAAACAAAATTAATAATAATAATACAAACAAAAACAAAAACTTGTTCAAATGATAATAATAATTATTTTGAGAGGTAATCAAAACAAATATTATTTATCACAAAGACGAACCAATTATTTGTTCATTATTTTTCCAACTCCAAAAGTATCGAAACAAAAAACTTCAAGAAAGAAAAATTAGAAGTTTTTGTGATAATTATTTTGAAAGATTAGTCCTTAGCCAACGAAGTGTGCGTTTCAAATCTGGATTAATAACCTCTGGGCACGCTACAAACGGATTACTTGTGATCAAAACTTCAATAAAACAATACATACAACTTCAATATTGCACACTAAAACAATACTTCACTGAAGCAATACATGAAACTTCAAAACTTCACTAAAACAATACATTACAATTTAAAACTTCAATAAGACAATACATAAAACTTCAAAACTTATAAGAAACAATACATAAAACTTCAAAACTTAAAAAAATACATTTAAAACTTTAAAAAATACACAACACTTTAAAACTTCATTCCAACATTACGTAAAGGTTGTTTTCAATACTGAATAGTCCTTATAATGTTAATCACTCAAGTGTATTTATATTAAATTGAGCAATAATTGCACTTCAAGACCCAACAAAGTTTGCAATTGAAGGTAACCGTTAACTAGCAACGTACCATATATGAGACGTTGCGTAAGAGTTGTTTAAAATACAAATTTCAATGTTTTTTACTTCTTCTTGTCACAAATTAAAGGGTTAATGCTTATATAATATGAACCACAATAGCTAAACGTGCAATAGTTTTATGCAAGATGAATTGTTCATAACTAAAAAAAATAAAACTATTCCAAAATTAACAAACATAAACATTCTTAAAATATTTTACATAAGTAAATAAAATAAATAAATGGCTCGTTACTTCAAATAAATTTATAAGTTTTATAATAACTTCATTATTGGAGAAAAGAACAAAAAAGTGTAAATTAAATAGTAAATTGTTCATTGTGGATAGAAAGTGAAAAGAGGGGTTGTAATACAAAGGGAAAACTTTCACATACTTTCTGAGGGGACTTTTGGCTTAGGACTATTTGGTCTCCCCTTTTGCCCTTGTATGTGGGTTAGCATTGGGTTACCTGCTAACCTACTTTTGCACATCGCCGTAGTCTTAATGTGTGTCGGTGTATCATTTAACCAATCAATACCGAAGTGTTGCTTAACACCACTTTCATAATTCTTGTTATGGATTTTATTTGTGTGGACTTGAGAAAATATGTTTTTAAAAAATTATAAGTATGTTTATATCCCTCCCAGAAGAAATACGTTGTATGTACGTACGCGTACTAGACGTACGTTGTACGTACCTTATGTACCAAACCTACGTTGTAAAAAAACATACTTCCGGTGCGTTTTTTCACAAAATATGTCCTGGTTTGGTATTTTTGTATCCACAAATTACGTACGTAAGTGTTTTAGTGGATACAACATGCCAAGTACGTGCTTATTTAGTTCAGGTACGTTTGGTACGTAACGTACGTATAGTACAGGTACGCACTTTTCTTGGGGGAATAGTAATGGTGAGCAAGATCCTGTGGTTAATTAATTTGTGAGTTAATTAAGATCAATGTGACAAAAATTTTGAAAAATAAAACAATAATTTAAAAAAAAATTACCCTAACTTATTTATAGAGTTTCGGATTTATTTTTTCCTGTCTTTACAATAGAAAAAAAAAATATTTTAAAACAATCTTTAATATTTAATAACTTAGAAAAAAAGAAAAACTTATAAAACTTTAGTAACTTGAACATCTTTAATAGTTTTATTAATGTTAAAATCTTAAGTGGTTTTAACTTCTTTAACAACGTTATATTATCTTTAATAGTTTTAGTAACTTTTTAACTTTAATAGCATTGGTAGCTTTAATAACGTTAATAGCTTTTCAGCTTATCTTCAACATTTAAAAAATATATTTAAAGTATTTATTAACATAACGACAATAATGATAAAAACTAAACAGGAATATTTTGTAGAAATCTGAAAGATATTGCCAAAATAACTATAAAATAAATAAAAACAGAAAAAATAAAGGAAGTAAAAACATAATAAATAAAAATATATTAAATACAAAAAATATAATAAATAAAAATAGAATAAATAAAAACAGAAAAATAAAATAAGTAAAAACATAATAAATAAAAATCTATTAAATCCAAAATATATAATAAATAAAAATAGAATAAATAAAATCAGAAAAATAAAATAAGTAAAAACATAATAAATAAAAATATATTAAATACAAAAAAATATAGTAAATAAAAATAGAATAAATAAAAACAAGAAAAAATATAATAAGTAAAAACACAATACATAAAAATATAATAAATAAAAACAAAAACAAGTATAATAGATAAAAATAGAATAGATAAAAACCGAAAAAATATAATAAGTAAAAATAAAATAAATAAAAATATAACATTTAAAAACAAAAAATAAATACAGCAAACAAAATATAATAAATAAAAACAGAATAAATACAATAAATGAAAATAGAAAAAAAACCAGAAGAAATGCCATAATTACAAATAGAAAAAACTAAAATAAAATAAATAAAAACGCAATAAACAAAAATAGAATAAAAAAAATAGAATAATTAGAAATAGAATAAACATAATAAATAAAAATAGAATAAATAAAAATAGAATAAATAGAATAATTAGAAATAGAATAAACATAATAAATAAAAACAGAATAAATCAAAATAGAACAAATAAAAATAGAATAAATAAAAACAGAATGCATAAAAACAGAATAAATAAAAATAGAATACATAAAAGTAGAATAAATATAAATAGAATAAATAGAAATAGAATAAACAAAAATAGAATAAATAAAAATAGAATAAAAAGAATAAATAGAAATAGAATAAATAGAAATAGAATAAATAGAAATAGAATAAATAGAAATATAATAAACACAAATAGAATAAATAGAAATAGAATAAACAAAAATAGTATAAATAAAATAGAATAAAAAGAATGAATAAATATAGAATACATACAAGTAGAATAAATAGAAATAGAATACATAGAAATAGAATAAACAAAAATAGAATAAATAAAAATAGAATAAATAAAACAGAATAAATAGAATAAACAGAAAAAAAATAGAATAAATAAAAACAGAATGCATAAAAAACAGAATAAATAAAAGTAGAATAAACAAAAATAGAATAAATAGAAATAGAATAAATATAAATCGAATAAACAAAAATAGAATAAACAAAAATAGAATAATCAAAAATAGAATAAATAAAAACAGAATAAATAAAAATAGAAAAAATAGAATAAACAGAATAAATAAAAATAGAATACATAAAAGTAGAATAAATAGAAATATAATAAACAGAATAAATAGAATAAATAGAAATATAATAAATATAACAAACAAAATAAATAAAAATAGAATAAAAAGAATGAATAAAAATAGAATAAACAGAATACATAAAAATAGAATAAATAAAAATAGAATAAAAAGAATAAATACAAATAGAATACATAAAAGTAGAATAAATAGAAATAGAATAAAAAGAATAAATACAAATAGAATACATAAAAGTAGAATAAATAGAAATAGAATAAATATAAATAGAACACATGAAATAAATAAAAACAGAATAAACAAAAGTAGAATAAATAGAAATAGAATAAATATAAATAGAAACAGAATAAATCAAAATAGAAAACTTGTCGAAAGAATTATGAAAATGGTTTTCTGTGATGGCCGCAACATAATAGTGAATCAGGATATAAAATGGTTTTAATGATGCATAAAACAATTCACTTTTATTTTCCAAACAATTTATGGTACTTTAGATTAATTTATATATACTTGTATATATATGTGTATATATATATACATTTATATATATATATAATACATATGTATA
>JARUHE010306283.1:0-21204 GCA_031471125.1 Archaeomysis grebnitzkii | reverse complement strand
TTGTTTTTCACAAATAGACTAATCCATGCTTTGAATTAATTTGATGGTAATATAGTTGAACAAAAAATATTGAAACTTTCTAAAAAGAAATTTGATACAGATTGGGTATCTAACTATTAATTTATGAAATGAAGATTGATAGTTCTAGAAGTTCCAGTTTTCACAATCAAAAAATTTAAATAAAATTTTCAGAATAAACCTTTTTTCACATAATTTGGCTTGTATATTTTTTGATAGAAAAAATGTAATCTTTATATATACAATGATTACTTCACTGAAAAGATGATTTTTAGCTCCACAATTTGACATTTAGTTTTGTGCCTATGGTGATGGTTTTTTTGTTAAATTATTAATTGTTGATTTATTTTTGAATATGTTTTGTTGTAATAGGCACAAAAATAGGACAGATGTTTTGCAAAAAAATAATTGAAATCTTATTTTTTTCAGTTGCTTATTATTACCTTTGCATAACAAAAGGATGGTTCTTCGCATTAAGAACAATTATGTATCTCAGATTGTTTGTTATTTTTTCGATAAAGTAGGTATTAAATATAGATGACATTTCCACACCCATTTTTTTGTTGCTTGTGTGCAAGGTTTTGGGTAATCACCTTGGATAAATATGTTCTGTTGATTGTATTTGATTGCCTGGCATATTGATTTGCAAAAATTATACTCTGAAATTAAACCCAATGTTGACAGGATTTTGCTGTGCATTTTATCCTCATTTTTGATGTTTATTTGCAATCCTGCATTTCAATTTATCTACAAATTTATGCTTAGCAATCTATTTTTTTCTTCAATTTTCTCATAGTAATGCGTTTTACACATCACATATGAGCTACCAAATTTTGTTTTTGCAAATTTTCCACTAACAAAAATATAGCTAGAATTTTTTTTATTTCCTATATGCAAAAATTATATAGTTATATCAAATATATATAGTTTTCCTTTATAATTGCCATACCGCCCTATTGCTTCGCGTCATGGTAGAGGAGTTCTCATGGCATAACGATTGCGAACCACTGCAGTAATCTGTTGCTGTTTAGCTTTTCACTGGAATATTTGTTTGTTGTTGATAGATACACTAATTTAACCAGTTTATTTTTAGTTACTAAAAAATCTTTAATACTTCATGCAACAACTTACTTACTACTCTATTTTTCTAGATGATACTAGCCATGTATTATTATATCCTTCCATCATTTGCAATTATTGCATTCAGTTTCTTTGTTGAATTGAAAGATAACTTACAGTAAATATATTAATGAAACTGATAAAACCAATATTTCTGATTTAGCTATGTACACCTTTGATAGAAATTGTTGGTGTGACGATTTTGCATTGTATGGTGGTAGATTCATAGTAACACAATGTAAAATATACATACTGATTACGGACTACTCTCAATAATATTGTTTTGCCATTGTGATTGCCCTTTCCTAGTTCTGTAGGCTGCGTATGGCGTGTACACTCTTCAATATTGATTTCTACTTTTATTTGAAGCCTTACAACAAAGCTTGTTTAATAACAATTGCTTGTATGGGCATTCTGACCAATATAAACTAATTAATTTTATATTTAATTGAAATTATTTTTGTTTTTACGAAAAACATTTTTTTCAACTCCTAAAATTTTCTTGGTTAAACCTTTTTACCAAGCTCATTTTTGAGTTTATTTGAAGCTCTACGATAAAATTTGCTATACAACATTTGTTTGTATGGGCATTCTGACCAATATGCAGTAATTTGTTTTCAATTTAATTGAAAATCTTTGATTTTAATGAAAAAACAGATTTTTTTATCAACTTAGGAAAGTTTGCTTCTCTTGATTAAAGTTTTTTACCAAGCTCATTTTTGAGTTTAATTGAAGCTCTACAACAAAGTTTTCTTAACATCATTTGTTTGTATGGGCATTTCTACCCATATGCACAATCTTTTTTCAATTTGATTGAATTTTTTTTATTTTTATGAAAAACACATTTTTTTCAATTCTGAAAATTTTGCTTTTTATGTTTACAGTTTTTACCAAGCATATTGTTACTTTATTTGAAGCTCTACAACAAAGTTTGCTGAACATCATTTGTTTGTATGGGCATTTTTACCAATATGCACTATCTTTTTTCAATTTAATTGAAATTTTTTTATTTTTATGAAAATTTTCTTGGTTAAAGTTTTTTACCAAGCTCATTGTGAGTTTTTTTTAATCTCTACAATGTAATTAGCTTAACAACATTTGTTTGTATGGGCATTCTGACTAATATGCAAGATTTATTTTTAAATTTAATTGAAAATCTTTGATTTTAATGAAAAAACCTTTTCTTAATGGAAGTTTATTTATCACTGGCATTTTTGATTGATGTTTACAATTAACAAGCGTACCAACTGTATTGGTTTTCCCACACTGTGAAACACAAATGTAGGCTAGGCTAATAGGTGTTTTTGACCACTGAAAACCATTTGAGGAGCAAAGTCAGGTTAGGTTTTGTTTGGTGGGTCACAATAATGCTAAATATTGCTTAAGTACTGGTTTATGGAGAAGCAAAAGAATAGCTTAAGTCTTGTTTGAAAATGTGACATCATGCAACAAGAACTACCGGCTGTATTCAACTTTCACCAACATGTTTTGAACAAATTCATTTATGATTTTTGGTTTTACAGCAATAATTATTTAACAAATGCATTATGAATGATCTACCTCAAATAGAATTTTCTGTAAAACTTGAATTTATTTAAATAACTTCATTTTATTTTACTGTTTCAAATATGTGGGAATCAAGTTAGGTTGTGTTTGGTGAGTTGCTATGGTGCCTATTGTTTATATTTACTGAACCGGAAGAATAAAATGTTTCAATGGCATCTATTGTTGCCGGCAGCAAGACAAAAATTCCAACCGTTGTTGTACATTGTCTACTATGTCCAAACGATCTTCACCTTCACCGTGCTTAATACTAATTCATAAGTTAGTATTTGTTTTTTATTCAGACGAGCTTTGGTGTGTGACCTGTCATACCTCTAGTTGTAACTTTGAGATTGATGCAGCAACATTTTGAATTGTGATTTCTTATTTTAATTTGAGTTTCATAAAAATATCAAGGCCCTGCCACTGTTGTTTTATGCAGTCCCAAAGTCTCTCAATAGATGTTGTAAATGACACTGTTTGTGAGGATAAACTGCCTTCACAGTTTTCCATTTTCTCGTCGGAGCTTTACGCAATACTTCTAGCCTTGAGGTATGCATACGAGAGGTGCTCAGGTTGTAGATGCATTATTTTTGTCGATTCACAGAGTGTGATTGCTGCGGTAGAAGCCTTCACAAGGAGACACCCATTTGTCCTTGAAATTAAGGAGTGTCTGTTAAAGTTTTCAACTCGTTATCGTAAGGTTTGCTTTTGCCGGGTTCCAGGCCATGTAGGGATCCCCGATAATGAAGAGTTGATGCAGGCGTGAAAATAGCTGTGGTGCATGGACAGCCTGCATGCATAGTCATTCCTCACGAGGATTACAAAAACTGTATCCGACAGAATGTGTTGACTGAGTGGCAGGATCATTGGTCTGGCCTCACCATCAATACCAAACTATGATCTATCCTCCCCAACATATCACCTTGGGTCATGCATGACTGTCTCCCAAGGCGAGTTAATGCCGTCCTCACAAGATTGCGTATGGAGCACACGAGGTTGACCCATGACTTTCTCCTCTGCTTGGGAGCTGCTCATGTTCCACCGGTCTGCCCGACCTGCAATTGTGTGCCGACTGTTCAGCATTTTTTAACTTCCTGTATAGCTTACTCTGGTGAGAGAGTGCGCCTTGGCTTGGCCGGACTTCCTCTGACGATGATTTCAAGAGAAGATGTCCCGATTCAAAGTTTAGTTGAATTTTAAAGTCTTAGACTGTTTTACTAGCTTTGATTAGACTGTTTTCATTTTTAACCCTTTTTATGCTACTTAGTTAACTATTGTAGTTTGAAAATGCTGAATACCCTCCGGGTGCAGTGCTGGGCATTGGCCTGTTTATTTATATAATCAATCAATCTCAATAGATGTTGCTCTTTTTCCATTGCTTATCAATGCCTTTACAAAATCTTTAAAAAATTTGTATACAAGAATAAAGTAAAACTTACTACAAAATAATTAGCATAAATTTATTAAAAGTTTACATTAAAACAGGAAAAAATATCTTAAAAAACATGGTATTATGGTATTTCAGCTCCTTGAATATTTTTTCGTTTGTTTTTTGAGTTTTTTAATTTTTGATTGTTATTCATAGTGTCAACAAAGCTGAATATAAAATAAAATATTTTGTTTATAAACTTTTTGATTGATCAACAGATTGTAATTTGATCTTTTGAACTAAATCTTCTATGTACCCAGTGCTCTAAATCTTGTACTTCATTGTTACAATTGTACAACAAACAATTAAATTTCTTGATTTTTATAGTATTTTATTTGCTATCAGGATAATAGTTTTTTTTAAATGAAAGAATTTGAATGAAAGTAAATGGATCTGATCTGTCCAATGTTTCTCAATTATCAACATATTGAAGGTTGACCTGCAATCTAGTTTGAAGTTTCTCACTTATCTTGTCTATCTACATTATCAGTGAAGGGTCTTGTTCAATGTGATTAGAAAATTGGTCTCCCTTTTATTTTGGTTGAAGAAAACCACTTGCTAAATATTCTTATTTAGTTCAGGAGAAAAGATTTATTTAAAAAAAAAAAAATTTTATTTGTAAAACAGATTATATTTGCTTTGTTTTGTAAACCTATGTTTTCATTGTGCAAATAAAATTACTAATGTGACCGAAAATAAATAAATGATTTAATATTCAGATAATGGACATAATAAATAAATGCATTAATTATTTATTCATGCCAGCATGTTCTGTAATATCAATGTTTTAGTCCTATTAATTGCTCATCATTAATTAGGCTTATGAAAAGCCACTTTGATAAAAGTTAAAGAATATCTATTAAATGGTTGTGATCTGATAATTTGTTATCATGAGAAAGCTATTAAGTGATGCTCTTTCAACTTGGCTCTGTTTATCATTGATAGAAGTGAAAGCATTTGATAAATTTGGCAACAACATTACTATTTATAGATGCTTTTTGTAAGAATAAGCAAATCTTATGACTAAATGAAGATTGTTTTTTTTTATTTAAATTAACATTACTTTAGTAGAGGAATACACATTATATTGTTTTATAATGATCAATAAAACTCAGCCAAAGTATAAATGTGTTACTATTTTTTATTTGTTTTCAAAATAATAGTTTAAAACAAGGACAAATATAATTAAAAATAACTTTGATAATTATGTTATTTATTGAACAATGAGTGTTGCAATTAATTTAGACTATATTGCAAATAATATAATGCCACAGGCTCGTGGCTTCCACCCAGTAAGTGTTGACGAAGTTTATAATTTTTTTTATTTCTAATATCAACTGAAACATTTTGTACACCGAAATTGACACAGCTGTATAGAAATAATATTGTGCTGCTTGTTTGATTCAAGTTTATTCTAAAACGAGAGATTTAAATACCAAGATTACATTTTTTTGCAAAAGTTATCATTTTTTTATTCACATATTCAACATTGTTTATAAAAATAAATTTAAAGTTTCATTTAAGTTTGTTAAATTATGTAAAAAAGAAGAGTATACAAATGGTACTGCATGTGCTCACAGCTCTTGGAAGAATGCCATGATGAATTAAAGTGTGATTAATTCAATTAGACAAAACTTTAAAAGTTGAAATATTTTTTGTTGACAGTTTTTTTTTATAGTTTCTAAAGTAACATTTGTCAGTTTGATTTAATTGAAAAGTGAATAATGTTGTAAAAAATTTAAAAAAGCATGACAATGCATAATTAACAATTGAAATAGTAACATTAATTTGCACGGAAACCAGTTTTAATTGAATCCAATTAAATCACATTTATAACAATTAGTGGAGGTGAATGCTTATTGATTGATTGTTGAAAGTTTAAGAAATAAAGATAGGGTAATCCTACCAAATTCGTCAATTTTTGTTTGAAATTCGACACCCATAAATGGTTATTATTTAATGCATTTTATAATTATTCAATGATTTATTGTGCATTTTCAAAAAAAAGAAATTGAAAATGCACAACTAATCATTGATGAATTATAAAAAGCATTAAATAATTAACATTTAAGGGTGTCGAATTTCAAACGAAAGTTGACGAATTTGGTAGGCTTACCCTAATTTGTGTTTTTTTAACATAACAATGAGAAAAAATTTGAGCAAAATTTTCTAAAATTTAAAAATCTATTAACCTTTTCATGTAAATTTTGAATTATCTATATATTTTAATTAAATTTCATACATAGAATAGCAGTTATATACATCAATCCTAGTTAGGTGCACTAAGGCTAAGCTTAAAAAAGAACAAAAATTGAGGGTAAATTATAACTAGTACAGAACCAAACTATGTGTTTATAGCAGAGACATCCAAAAAACTTTGCTCTAAAATCAACAAGTTGATACACCATAAAAACTTAGTTATTTCTATAAATTCAAATCTTACAAAAAGAATATTTAAGAAATGTTGTTTATAAAACATTTAATTTTCATTTATGCTAAAAAATCTAAAATAAAAAATAAAATAATGTTTAGTCTAAATTTTAAAAAATGCAAGTCAAGAAATTCCTACACTCGAACAACAATCAGGAATAACTCAAGTGTGACGCTTAACTTCTCTACTAAAAACTTGTCCTAATGTCACACCTTGATCGTTGACTTGATTCAAAAGCAAACTCGATTTTAAATTGTATGTTAAAATGTAAACAAAGAATTAAAGTAACTGTTTTTATGTTGTTTAAGAACTTGCAACATTTTCATTCATACCATAAACAATTATTAAAATCACAGTTAAAGTTTGTTACATTTTATTTATGTTTATCTTTTTTGAAGAAAGAAAAAGAGAGAACTGGTTCAACAAAGTTGTTTTGGTCCTTTATTAATCTGTATTTGAAAAACCATCAGAAAAGCTATTTAAATTAAATTAAAATAAAATAAATAACATAACATTCTACACTGGTGTCACTAAGGATTTTTTTTAGTGAAATACATTTTATAAGAAAGTTGAAATTTGTGGTTGACAGAGATTTTTATTTGAAGGTTTAGATAATGTTTATTTAAAACCAATAAAGATCATGAGATTTTAAGGTAGAATGCCTGAATGAAAAATTGGATATTTCAGCCGATTCAACATCAAATTCATGGTTAACTTAAGTTTTTTCTTTGAAGGCTTAGAGAGAATTTTATTGGAAACAAATGAAAAATTGTTCATATATTAATATATAGTTATATTAAACAATTATAGAAATTTAGAAACTTTGAAACTTTGAATATACAAACAGAGCTTTTAATGTGTAGTATTTACTCTGGCTTGTTTTTTAAAAATACTTCCAATATCATTGTAACAATATGGATGGATTAATCACCGAGGATTAGTTATTTTTACTCATGCTTCACTGCCAAGAGCTAATGTCCTTTCGGTCATTACCTGGTAATAAAACGTTTAGTCTAACCCTTATTTCATACAAACCAGGCCTACTCTGACTGCAGGGCATGACTTTGGGTGCCATTATGGCATTTTTCAATAATAATTCTAATGGAAAAACACTATTATGGCAGCCGAAGTCATACCCTGATTCTGAGAAGGTACTATTTTGGCAAAGACACACATCAGGGTGCCAACACGTGTAACATTGATTAAATATTGTCATTTTAATGTTGGACCATCTGGCATGAAAGTTGGAAAATCTATGTTGATAGCTTGGCAAGATGTTTTTAACAATGATTGTTTTGCATTTTTGCCCATTGAAATCTATTAATTTTTTCTGCTAGTGCTTGCAAACCTCTACTTAAGAGTAGCATTTTTAATGTAATTGTTATCTGCAGTGTTAGACAATCGCTTTAATACACACCTAAAAAAACACGTAAAACTTAAGTTTTTAGTCTTGTATGATTGATTATTATTTTTAATAATTCTAAAGGTTTTTTGTTGAGCATGCATAGCACATAGCCCTACATAAGCGTGGCATTTCCGATGTCTTCATTGTCGTTGGCGGCAAAATTTTCATTACATCAACTTAGAAATTTCTACAATTTTTTTCATGGTTTGGTTTTATTTATACAACCAATGTATTGGAAATAAGATATACAGAAATAGCCTCTAAGTAAAAATATTTGATTAAAGTATGTTTTTCCACTTTATAACACCCTTTTTGTTTGATTCGTGCACTAATAAATTGTAAACGAGGTGTATATAAGTAGTCTCTAAGGGTATGATTAAAGGATGTTTTACCATTTTGTAACACTTTTTTTGACGGACATTTTTTTAAAATTAACTTGTTCGGTTCATTCATAATTTTTCAAATTAATTTTTTAATGTGTTGGCAATCTATGCCCCAATGCACTTTTCATCCATGGTTTCTAGGTACTGCAAGTTTGTAAGTGATATTTTATCTGTCGAAGAAAATTATCTGTTTGATTCAATTGATTTAAAAAAAAATTAAATTGTACAAGATTAAGCAATAAAAAGGGTTCCCATATATTTCAATTTTATTTGTATTTTATTTTACCTTTTTATGTTTATTTATATTGAATAGATGTAGGTTATTTTGATTTAGTCCTTCGATGTTTGTTGGTGCTCATATGTATGTTAGTCTTCTAGATGAAGCTTAACCTAGTTCAGTCTATCTAGATGTGTTTTTAATCAGGTAAGTGCATTTAAATGTAATTGAATGCCAATGTTGAGTTTGCATGAAGCTAATATATTAATCACCTGTTATTTATGAATGTTTTTTATGTATAATATAATGAATTTTAAATGAAATAATTGTTTTGGATGTTTTGAATATATATTTCATGTTTTTTCATATACAGTAAATTCAATCATTTCTGAATTTAAAAGTTCTTTTAAATTTAATTTCGATTTTATTCAAACTTTTTATTAAATAAATTAAATTTTCTTAGGGCCCACCAAGTGAAGCATCATCCAATCAACATAATCACGTGATCAGTATGAGTGGAGAATTTGCTGCACATTCCAGACATTTGAAAAAAGAAAAGCAGCCAAATGGATCATCCAGGTATTAGCTTTCACAATATTTGTTTTTCTTTATTCAGTAATGAATATTATTCCACATACATTATTCTAACATGAATCTATTTTGTCATAAACCAGGGAAAAGTTGTTAATTTAATTATTTAGTTATTTTATCATTGTTGCAAATAAACATAAATTCAAGAGTTTTTTTGAGAATTGAGGAAATAATAAAACTTGTTTTAATAACATTCATGTCAAAATTCTAAATAATATCCATTGTTTTGCAAAATTTATCTAATCTTTGTCATTAACATAAACTTTACAAAAAAAATCCCTAAACTCATAACAAGCAAAAATCTTTCTTTGCAAAAAGATTCAAAAGTATAATTTTTTTGTCAAATGAAAAAAATATATACCTTTAAAAAAATTTAAATTTTTAGTTTGGTAATATTTAACAGTATGCAGCACGACGAGTCATTAGTTGAGAAACCTCCACCCGTACCACTAACCCTAGAAGAAAAACTACGCCTGAAGAATGAACGGGAAAATATAGTATTATGGAAAGCCCCAATTACAACTATCCATTATTTTATATGCGAATTTGGTCATTTGCTCCTCGAATATTTTCATAAGTAAGTTTTGGCTTGTTTTGGTAGAACAAAATATTATTTAGCATGTTTTACTATAAATTATTTTACCACAACTGCAGTTACTAAATGGCCCAAGATGATCTAGTTTTTCGAGTGTAAACTCAAAAGCTAAATTCCTCCAATATCCCCAACCTCTCAGTGTTTGCTTCTTGAATAATAATGTCTTTTCCAATTTTTCAATTAGTTGTACTTTGATGAGTGATGTTTGAAAAAGTTGCATTGCTTTACCTTTATGCCTGTAAAATAATAAATTAATATTCACATTGTTTTGAAATTTCCATTATATATTATTATTATTATTAGTGAAAAGCTATACAAGTATTATATCTTTCATTGTTACTGGTGTTAGTAAGTGTAATTTTGCTTTATTTGAAGATTTACAGACAAATTCTAGTTAATGAAATTGTCCATTATGATTTAATTATGGCAGGAATTGTTTTATCTGAAAAATGTGTTTAATTTTTATATTTTACCAAAAAATGTTTTCACGTTATGCAATGGAAGTGTTGGTGTGGTGGTATTTAATCACCCAGGAAATAAGAGTTGTCAACAACTTTAAAGTTATTCAACTTGAGCTAAAAATTTAAATTGGTTTGTTGAGTATTGTAAAACATTAAATCAAACAAGCAAACACTACAGATTATTTAAATCTATTGAATAGTTTAAAACTGTATTTAGAAAAAATGAGTTGACTTATTTCTTGCACTATATACCATTCAATACATTTCAAAATAATTGTTTTTATTTTGTTGACCTATTTCATTTTCTTTTGTTGCAAGTTAAAAAGCTTGATAATATTATACATTTACAAAAAAAAACAATTGTTAATCTGTACATTTAGTTTGAAAAGGTTCTTTTTATCCATATTTATGAAAATATTTTTTCAGATTATTAAATAATAAGAAAATTGTATTATTTGTATTGTTAATCACGAGTGGATGTTACATGGCTACAATAACTCCTGGTTTTCATCAGGCTGTAAGTTTTTCCTGATTTGTTTATTTATTGAATTTTATGTCGATTCATTTTTGTGTTATTATATTATGTTAGAGATTTTTTGATGATGTTTTTATGTACAGTATAATTTAGGGATTTTTAGATGATATATTTAAGTATTCTCTAACAATTTTGTCACAACTTTTTTCCAAAGAGTTTCAGTACTTCTAGAAAAATGTTGAACATATAACCTAACATATAAATACTTCAAATATTTAAAACATTCAAAGATAATGTTGATGGTTTACTTTTGTGCTGAATGGACTTTTAATAAAATCATTCCTGATCAATACTTTTTTAAATGGTGTAATCTATCTTCAAAATGCAACAATAAATTTCCACATGATGTCGATGTTAATTATAGATTTATTGATGAAAGTAATCTTGAAAAAATCAATCGGCATTGAAAGTAAATTTCTTATTAAGCTTTGTTTGAAAAATGCAGCTTTAATAAGTTACCTTTGATTGTTGTTGTTGTTCGGACAGTGATTAGTTTGTGGACTCTACAATATTCTGCCTTTATTTTCAAAATAATAGAACCTATTAATTTTACAAAAGTTTAAATAAAAATAAAGAACATAACATTCTACACTAAAGATTTTTTTCTTAAATCAATATTTACCTATTATTGAATTAAAATTGAAATTCATGGTTAACCAAGATTTTTTAAGGTTTAGAGAAAAGTTAATTTAAAACAAATGAAAGAACAGGATATTCTAATGTAGAATACCTGAAAGACCTTTTTGTCTAAATTTTATACTTTTTTCAGTAATAGACATTTTAAGAGTTTTTGGACTTAGCCAATTTATCATCAAATTCATGATTAACCAAAAATTATTTGAAGGCTTAGAGATATTTTTGTTATAAACAAAAGAAAGAAAAGGGTTATTAATATAATAATATATAGAATTGTATTAAAGAGTTGAACAATTTTAGAAACTTTTCTAATATACAAACATACAAATGCGTAGCATTTACTCATGCTTGTTCTCAATAATGTATCCGTTCAAAAAAGATTAATTTTTTTACTTGTACTTTTCAGTTTTTACAAAAATTTAGCAAACAAATATGGTGGTGCGGATGGTGGATGTGGCTGGGCATCCTGTCGTCCGTCGGGTTAGGAACGGGTCTGCACACATTTCTACTTTACTTGGGACCTCACATAGCATCCGTCACTTTGGCGGCCTACTCTTGTAATTCCGTTGAGTTCCCTTCTCCACCTTATCCTGATGAGTAAGTTACTGTCACCCAAGAAAAAAGAAACCTGATCAATTGAATAAATATTTGAAATATTCAATCAGCTTGATAATTAAAACAGAAATCTGAAGTTTTTTATCAAATTTGCATTGGGATACAGCCCCATATAGGTTATGTTGAATAATAAATAAATTTGTTGAAATTTTTTGCAATAATATTAATTTATTTCATGATAGTTTTAGCTCCAAATTAATATATCTAAGATTCAAAAATAAAGTCTTTTTTATTTTTATCATAGTATAAAATTTTCATTTTGATTTACTGAGTTTGTTTTTATTAATTTAGTTATGGTATTCTAAATGAAATGCAGTGTGGAAATGTCAAAAATATTTACAAATTTATTTTAAAACTAATAATATTTTGTGCAATTATTTCTTGCTGGTCTATTATAGGGGTAGCTAGTTTAATAAAAGAAACTACATTTTTAATTTTTATTTTATTACTCTTTAGCTTAATTAAATAATTAAATTTGTGTTTCAGAATTTTATGTCCTGAAGAAGATACAACTGATAAAGTGTTAACAATTTGGTCTATCATGTCAAAAGTTCGCTTAGAAGCTTTCATGTGGGGTGCTGGCACAGCATTAGGTCAGTATTATATGCTAAATTGTAGTGGCTTTCAAATTTATTGATGTGTGAAAATGTTTTTAGAGTATCCATGCTATGAACACCTTTTTACAATTAACATGTGCGGGTCAGTCCGCCGTCGTTGTCGGCATTTATAGATAAGTTTATAGATAATGAGCTGAATAATAACTTTGCTTACATTAAAAAAATCTATATATTATACTTTCTTTCAAAAATGACATTTTATAGCTCAATTTAGGGGAAGGTAAATGTTAAAGATTTTCATTTTTTATTTCATAGTTTTTTTTATAAAACAAAGTTTTTAGATAATGAGCTTAAATAAAAAAATTCTATATATTATATTTTCTTTAAAAAATGATATTTTATAGCTCAATTTAACTTATAAATATTTTACTTTTTTTTATAAAAGGTGAAAGTAAATGTCAACTTTTTTTTTAATTAACATTTTTTCTTTAAAATAAACAAGTTTCAATGAATATGAAAAATATTTTTATAAGTGGTGAAGACAAATGTTAAAGTTTTTTTTTATGATACGTTTTTTTACAAGTTCAATTAATCTGTCATTTAGGTTTTTGTCTTTTAAAGAAACCATTTGTTACCTCTGGTTGATGGATGCCATATTATACCCAATTTTTTTTCTAAATTTGTTGCACTCAATAACAACATTTCAAGTAACAAATAGCACATTGCTGAATGGTCACCGATTCCCCAGCAGTATTTGAACTTTTCAAGGACTATCATTAAGTAATAATAAATAGTTTAAGTTTGCTAATCTCATCCATTCTTAAAAATAATTGTTTTAAATTACATACAATGGCTGGCTCTTGGTGCAAACTTAATGTTTTTAATCTAAATCCTCTGTATGCTGTATCACCTGTTTGTGTGAAAATTAACAAAAGTTTTTACTTTCTCTCTTATTCAGGAGAACTGCCACCATACTTTATGGCAAGAGGTGCTAGACTATCTGGTCATGACATAGATGATGAAGAAATGGCAGAGTTCGAAGAGCTGCAACGTTTGAAAGAAAGGCCCGAAGACATGTCTTGGGTCGACAGAGCCAAACTATCCATAGAAAAGTTAGTCGAGAAAGTTGGCTTTTTTGGAATCCTTGCCTGTGCATCTGTAAGTTTTCTCAGATTATGAAATGAGTATATTGGGTGTTAGATTTCAAATTTTTTTGAATTTATGAGAGTGTAATGTGGCTGACACACTAATAGTGACAAAACCTGAATTTGTTGCAGATACCAAACCCACTGTTTGATTTGGCCGGAATTACCTGTGGTCACTTTCTGGTTCCGTTTTGGACGTTCTTCGGTGCAACATTGATTGGAAAAGCGGTTGTCAAGATGCACATACAAAAGATGTTCGTAATAATTGCATTCAATGAAACTTTGCTTGCAAGGGCTGTTGAGTTGTTGGCATTTTTCCCCGTGATTGGTTTGAGATTGCAAGAACCTTTCAAAACTTTCCTTGCTAAACAAAAGAAAAAGTTCCGGAGAAAAACGGGTGCGGAGAGTGGAGGTGTCCAGGTAAGGTTTCATTTGGTTTACATTCATATCCTAATATTTATAGGGTTTCCATCCTATGGATATCCTATTACAATAGACATGTGTGGCTCAGTCCGTCGGAACCTCGCGTTCACAATTTAGATGAAGGCAAATGTCAGTTTTATTTTATTGAACAAAGTTCATAGATAATGAGCTGAATAATAACTTAGCTTGAATAAAAAATTCTATATATTCTATTTTCTTTAAAAACTGATGTTTTATAGCTCAAATTAACTTGGAAAATCTTTTATAAGTTCAATTAATCTATTCTTTAGGTTCTTATCTTTCACTGAAACCATATATAATTTTTTATGATTATATCCTAAAAATTTATATAGAAAGTTTGTGATAACCTAAAGTGCTGTAGATCATTTGAAGTTCCTTAATAAATAGTTTTTTCTAAATCATTTTCTTTTTTTTCAGAACAAGGAGAACATTTTAGCCTGGATATTTGAAAAGTTGATTCTTTTAATGATAGTTTATTTTGTTTTAAGTATAGTAAACTCTTTAGCTCAAAGTTACCACAAAAGAATACATAAAACACAGAGTGAAAAAAAGATTGCACAAGATTGATATTTGCAAAAAAAGAAGTATTAGATTTTTTTTTCATTTCTCATTTAGATTTTCAAATCAATAAACACATTAAAAGTATTTTTCATCCAAAAATTACCAAGTTTTTATTTATATATAAATGTTTTAAAGTTTAGTTTTGTTATATTTTGTTTACTTGGATGTTTAAGTTATGAAACGAATGTTTGTGCGTGATTCTTGTTGTTCACCTGAATGTTAGTCGAGTTTTGTATCATTGGCTATACATCAAGTATTTGTCTTGATTATAATTATGGCATCAAATATGTATCTAGTTTATAATTATGGCATCAGATATGTGTCTTGATTATATTTATGGCATCAAATATGTATCTTGATTATAATTATGGTATCAAATATGTATCTTGATTATAATTATGGTATCAAATATGTATTTTGATTATAATTATGACATCAAATATGTATCTTGATTATAATTATGGCATCAAATATGTATCTTGATCATAATTATGGCATCAAATATGTATCTTGATTATAATTATGGCATCAAATATGTATCTCGATTCTAATTATGGCATCAAATATGTATCTCGATTCTAATTATAGCATTAAATGTGTATCTTGATTACAATAATGGTATCAAATATGTATCTTGATTATAATTATGGCATCAGATATGCATCGTGATTATAATTTTGGCATCAAATATGCATATTGATTATAATTATGGCATCAAATATGTATCTTGATTATAATTATGGTATCAAATATGTATCTTGATTATAATTATGGCATCAAATATGTATCTTGATAATAATTATGGCATCAAATATGTATGTTGATTATTATTATGGCATCAAATATGTATCTTGATTATAATTATGGCATCAAATGTGTATCTTGATTACAATTATGGTATCAAATATGTATCTTGATTATAATTATGGCATAAAATATGAGTCTTGATTATAATTATGGAATCAAATATGTATCTTGATTATAATTTTGGCATCAAATATGTATCTTGGTTATAATTATGGCATCAAATATGTATTTTGTTTGTAATTATATACCAAATTTGTATAATTATTACAGTTATGTCATCATTAAAACATGTTTTATACTCAAAAAATGTTCAACTGTCAAATAGATTGGAATAAAACCTTTTTTATTTTGTACTCATTATAAACTGTCTACCAAATATACATTGTTGTATATTTCATATTTATTAATAGCTTTCATTTTTGTGTGATTTTTTAATACTATTTATTTGTAAATTGTTACTTGAATAGTCTTCTTTGTTTGAAGATGCAACTTCAATTATTTATGTTTTGAACGGTT
This sequence comes from Archaeomysis grebnitzkii, assembly GCA_031471125.1. Classification (NCBI taxonomy): domain Eukaryota; kingdom Metazoa; phylum Arthropoda; class Malacostraca; order Mysida; family Mysidae; genus Archaeomysis; species Archaeomysis grebnitzkii. The sequence continues at coordinate 5,194 of JARUHE010306283.1, read as the reverse complement.
TGCTTTTTTTATAAATTATTTGAAAATACTAATACCTTCAATTTTCTTATTACAAATAAAAATATTTGTTTTTTAGAATGTTGAACTAAATGATGTCAAACTAAAGTAAACCTAAAAGTTCTTATTTTGTAGGTCAGTAAAATTTATACTGTAAATATACATAAATCGATCATGTACTCATTAATTTCAGAAAATTAATGCACTACTATATTTGTAGGATATTTTACATTAACATAATAAATGGGATGGTTAGTTTTTATTTGTAATTTTTTGCTCATCAACATTATATAAAATGGTTCTGGAAATTTTGAACGATCCTATTTTCACAAATAATTTCTGAAAGACTGTTTAGTGTGAGGTGGTGCAGTGATGTCTTTTGCCTCTAGGTCTCCAATTTTATTAGGTAAACCACCTTGAATGTTTATAGAACAGGACTGATTGCTCACGTGTTGTGTAAATAAGTGAAAGTAGAATAAAATACATTTCAATGTTTCTTTCATGTTCATATCTTTCCTAAAAGTTTATATCTACAAATGCTACTTTTTCCACAAAGGTGTTGAAAGCTGTTAATTGGTTTTCAATATCAAATCTAAAACCAATTAATTTTCTCTTCTCTCGTTTTATGAAAGATTGAAATACTTTTATTACCTTCACAACAGTGATCATTTTGGCATCCTTATCAAGTGTCCTTGTTGCCTGTGGTCTTTTTTCTTTCATTGGGTATCACTCGTAATTTTATAGTATTTATTTTAGCATTAGTATTTATGATTGAAAGTCCAAAAACTTGAAAAAACAAGTCTTTTGGAACCAACAAAAAAACTAATTTGACATTTATATCAACAGATGAGAACATGTCGTAAAATGTAAAAATAAACTTTTCATGTAATCATTTCTAATTAAGTAAACTTTTATTGATCATCATTTTTTGTATAATTTGATTGTTTCATCCAAGGTTAAGGTGCTGTAGTGATTGATATATTTGTTTGTTTTTCAAGTATATCCAAAATTTACTAATTTTTATACTTACTATTGAAGTGTCTTAGATTTCTTGGAAAATATGCCATAATTAGTATTTCTATTTTACATGAATAAAAAATAGTTGCAATTATTTAATCATAATTTAAATAAGGAAAAATGTTCATACTTACCAAAATTAAGAATTGAGATCTTATCAAAAAACAAAATAACCTCTTGAAAGACTGACTAGTTCACTGCTAAACATGTCTTTGTGTACTATCTTTTATGGGGTAATCAATAGGCTTTATGCCTTACGTTGGTTACTAGCTTCATAATAAATAAACTAATATTGTTCTTGATCAGACAATACAACATTTTTCTATTTAATTTTTGTCTATCTTTAATTTAATTTACATTTGACTGTTTTTGTTGATAATTTTGAAATAAAAATGTAAAATCGCAAATAAAATAGTTTGACAATTTCAGTCAGGTAAAGGTTTGAAATTGTCAAAATGATGATTGGACACACGCGTTCACCTTTTATACTTCGATTTTAAAGCTAAACCCTCGATTGCCCTCAAGGACAGAATTCTGCCATGACTACAAAGAATATATTGCCAGAATAACCAGAGGACCATGGCCACCAATGTCTCTCATGTACGGAAATGTGCAGCGCCGGGTATAGACGCGTTTTTTATATATTCATGTACGGAAACCAGTTTATTATTCACAAATGATTACTGTAAATCAACAAAACCATCTCCATAATTATAAGTTTTTCAAGAAGTATTACTTGGGCAATTTTTAATGTACACTTTATAACATCATTTGAGACATGAAAAATTACTGTAATTCAAATAAAAAACTTGAATGTTTTGGATACAACCACTGATGACAAAGCCGAAGAAGACTGAATTGTAGACCTTTGCCTCCAGCATGCTCGACAATAACAATCTGAAAAATAGCTTAGAATAATAATGATTGAAGACTATGGAGTGGTTCAATCAGAGATACGAAATATGGTTTGCAAAATATAAACCTGCAGTCATGGTAACATGGAATTTAGTCTCCCTCGAGCATTAAGATATATGTAGCCTGAATAAATAGTGATAGATATGACAAGTCTTTCAGCTATTAAAATTACCTCTTCATGTACATATCCAATGAAGATAAAAACCTGCCTTGGCAAAGAAGTTCAGTGGAAAGTCGACTTTACCTCAAATATCACATAGAATAGGTTTCGTCTGTATAATGACAAATTTTAATGCAACAAGACATTGAGAGCAAAATATTGGTGCACTTTCAAAGTAATTCAATTGATCCTTTGATGTTCTTTTTTTATAAGTAATAAAATACATTAAAGTTAGTGCTAAAAACAATGCATAAAATGTGCACTATGCACTTGTGAGGTAAGGAAGAATGATAATTTAATAAAATTTGCTGAAGGCATCGGCTAACACTATCGAGTAATCTTTGATATGGTTCAATTTATGAGCATATCTGTCAATGCGATTTACTTGTGAAGCCTAAAGCAAAGGCTTTGTGAATTAAAATTAATTGGTGAAATGAAAGTTTTAAGAAGTTTCAATTCCATTGGTTAAAATAAATTATTTTAAAAGAATTTTATTTTTGTTATTAATATTGTTATGTAGATTCATTTTTTACTCCATCACTATGTGGTTAAGTATTTAGTTTGTTTTGTTATGCAAAAGAATTTCCATCTTCCCTTTTCTTTATTTGTTAGCTGTGATTGGTATCCACCATGTAGCTCTTTCATTGTAGTAATGAAGATTGACTGTTGAATACAATCTTGTAGAGATTTTGAGAAGGTATGAAATTTTAAGACTAACAGTGCAGTTCCTGCTGAGCAATATATTTGAATATATCCAAGTCAGGCGGCTTCAAAGGGTCCGAATGGCATTCAACTTCATTACTTTGTATAATTGAAAATGTTAAAATAAGTAGGGCTTGTTTTTTTAATTTGTGGAAAATGTAAACAAATGACATCTGTTTTGTTGTATTCTGACAACACATCAACGGCCTTGGCCACGTTGAAACACCGCTTCCTGTATGATCAGCGAAGTTAAGCAACGTTGGGTCTGGTTAGTACTTGGATGGGTGACCGTCTGGGAACACCAGATGCTGTTGGCAACCGGCGGTGAATGTATTGCACCCATAGCCTGGTCCATTGGGACCGAATAATAAATATAAAAAAATTTAAAAAATCCTGACAACTCCATAACACTAATTAAAATAGTTGTAAGTACTTACATCTGTTGCAATCAAAATAGATATTTTCAACATTGTTAAGGTAGAGGAAAGTCGATTCAATTGATAATCACAGCTAATAAGTTTTTCAATGTTATATAATGTTTTTTTGCTCAACTTATTCATTTTATTGTTTTTAAGAATATTTATAAATATTGGTGGAAATATATTATTTTTGTTAAAAAAATTGTACAAGATTCATGTGTTTTTGAAGAAATTTTTCTTTCTTGAATAAAAACAATTTTTTTAGTACTTAATTATTTTCAGAGTTTTCCTTTTTTCAAAGTTAAGTTAGTATTTATTTTTATATTAAATTTATTGAATAGAAACTTAAATCCTACATAATATTATTTATTGATACTTTTATTTTGATAAGGTACATCAACAATTGAAATTGTTTTATTTGATAAAAACGTAAATGTACAATATAGGATTAATAAAAGACATCCCTACATGGTGTTTGTTTCTCATGTGATTCCTTTGAATGTAAATAATCAAGCCGTTAAAAATCCTGTGAAATATGTAGAATGTATACCTCTCAAAGAAGTGAAAGATTTTTAGTTTACGGAAATTTAATTACCCATCTTTAGAAAAATTTAAGTTTGTGTATTTGCGATTCTCCAAACTTATCTGCTTTGCCCATTGATATCACCTAGTGAGCTAGTTTGCTATTCAAATTTTTTGAAAATAATTATTGAGACTAGTGCTGAATGGTTCTAAAAAAATGTGCTCAAATTCCTTCAACTGACAATTTGTAGGTTTTGTTTTTATGTGGTCTGCTCTGGAAATCAATTGGTGTTGAACGACTTTATTTAACAAAAGTTTTTTGTTTTCATCTTTTTGGATTTATAGCCAACAACCCGCTTTTTTACTGCAATTTATTTTGAGCAAAAAGTTGAAGAGTTGGAGGAAAGTTGATTATTATGACCATGTTGTTATCCTAAACAGACAAGCACCGGTCATCAACAACGCTGAACCAACCCTCCCGCAGAACACTGGCACAGATAAGAACGAACAGATCCCCCAAACTACAACAATACCTACACAAAATCAGCACCCAACACTCACACCACACCGAACTGCCAGCTATGCCAGCACCACACTCATGACAACACCTTTTCGCATGCCCACAGGTGAGGATGAACCTGGCCCCAGTGGGTGTGGAAGGGCTTTTTGCCCGATGGTCCGACGTGAGGACCCCGTCCTCTATGTCGGGGTGGGGTCAAAAACATTTTCCTACTAAACAACGTTCAACTTGGAGGTTTCCAGATTAGTTTTTCATTCAAATTTCAGCTTTTGTGATGTAGCTGAAAAATAAATCAACTTCTCGTATCTATGCTAAGAAACTTCAATTAAGAAAAAGAGAACGGCGTATACACAATACAATTTTTTGTATTATAGATAGCATATGTGCTACAGTTGGTTCATTCCAGAAGTCACAGGGACCATTAACTCGAAAGCATTGTAGAAGAAAATAAATAAAAAAGAAAAAACTATGAAGTTCACTCTAGAACAAAGGGTCTCGAAGATAGATATTTTTATCATCGCCTATTACTATATTCCTAATTTTTCGTCCGATCTACTCCTTTTAAAACTACTTAAGACAAACTATTTGTTGTTGTTGCCAACCCTACTCCATCCTAGACATAGAGGATGGGGCCCTCACGTCGGACGATCCAATCTCCACCAGAGCAGGTCCGACCATCAGGCAAACAGCCCTGCTGTTCCTTGCTGTCCGGGACCAGATCCATCCGCACACGTGGGCATGCGAAGACGTATGTAGTGTTGGCACAGTACTTTTTTGTGTGTACCTAAACTAGGCTTTTGCTGATTATTGTGTCTAAAGTAGGATTTAGCCGTTGTCAGATACATATATTTAGTTATAAGTAATATTTCATAAAAATCTACTGTCCTATGTATTAAAAACTTATTTAACAGTAAATAACTACATTTATTTCATTCACCATGT
>JARUHE010306272.1:0-12412 GCA_031471125.1 Archaeomysis grebnitzkii | reverse complement strand
TATATAATGTACACATGAAGGGCAGGTACACATGAAGACCAAAATGTTGATATATATATATATATATATACATATATATATATATGTATATATATATATGCGTATGCTTAGGCAAAATATTTTCTTTAATACATGTAGAATTAAACGCCTTGAAGAGTATGTATATATATATATATATATACATATATACATTAAAATCAGTACATTAGAATCATTAGGCCATGCTTTTATTACATCTAAAGTCGATTATTGTAATAGTTTAAACGTTAATCGTCCACAGAAACTAAAAATAAAATTACAGAAAGTCCAAAACTCCGTTGCAAGATTAATATGGGGAACCAATAAATTTATTCATATCACTTCTGCATTAAAAAAACTACACTGGCTGACAATAGACAAACGTATCAAATTCAAAATGCTAACTCTAGTCACACAAATGTCTCAACAATATGGCTCTAATTTATTTATCAGAACATATACATTCGTATACACCAAGTAGAAACATTTGTTCAACAATATCCCTACAATTAATAACTCCAAGAATCAACAAAAATTATGGCAAAATATATCTTATCCACGCAGGACCAACACTTTGGAATGAATTGCCATTAAATATTAGATCAGAACAGTCAATTTCCTGATTTAAAAAATCACTAAAGACATACCCCTTCGATCTTTTATCATTATTTGATGATTTTAGGGTTTTTTTCTTTGATTTTGTTTTCATTTTTTATATTTTTTTATTGTTTTCATCTCTTTTTAATTGTAAAGCGCGATAGCGTATTACATATTTTTCACGTTGTGTAAATGTATGTAATTGTTATTATTATAGTACATATATATATCGATACAGATGTTAAAAAATTGTTGAAACAAATTGAAAACTGAATTGCATAATTGATGGAATACATTTTGGTTGGGCTGTAGTTAGTTAATACCTTTATTTGGTCTTAATGGACCAGGTTATGGATGTAGTTTCAGCACATCATCGACTGGGTTATAGCATCAACATATACGGTTCACCAAAAATATGATCAGCTCAACCTAATCAATATGAGTGAATGATCTTAACTATGACGTCCGGATAAAAAATGGTTTGAACAAATTATCTTATTGTTTTTGTAATTATTATTATTATTATTATTGTAAGTATTACTTAATTTACTATTACGTTATTATAATTCATAAAACATGTGGAGAGGCAATTTAAAATCAGGAAATTAAAGATGATAAACAAATCTCGTATTCACCTAAAATATTCGTTTTAAATTATTCTATTGGTGATTTATAACATTTATTAGAGTTATAACATAAATAAAACTATGTATATTAGTTTTAAATTATTCTATTGGAGATTTACAACATTTATAACTGTTATAACATGAACAAAACTGTGTATGTTAGTTTTAAATTATTCTATTGGTGATATATAACATTCATATTTGTTATAACATGAACAAAACTGTGTATACTAGTTTTAAATTATTCTATTGGTAATGTATAACATTCATAACTGTTATAACATGAACAAAACTGTGTATATTAGTTTTAAATTATTCTATTGGTGATGTATAACATTCATAACTGTTATAACATGAACAAAACTGTTTATATTAGTTTTAAATTATTATATTGGTGATTTATAACATTCATAACTGTTATAACATGAATAAAACTATGTATTCATCAGTATATATATATATATATTTATTTATAACATTTATAACTGTTATAACATGAATAAAATTGTGTATACATCAGTACATATAAAATGCATGAAACCTATAACAAAAAATAACGTAAAGGTGATTTATAACATTTATAACTGTTATAACATGAATAAAACTGTGTATACATCAGTAGATATACAATATATGAAACCTTTAACAAAAAATAACGTATGGATGAAATCTGTTTCAGAAGAAAGATAAAAAATTCACTGTACAAAATAAGTAGCATATATCGTTTCTTAAAATATCTTATAATAACGTTATAAAAACTATCTTTAATTTTGCTTAATTTCAAAATATCAATATTTCAATAGATTTTTTATATCGAAACTATAAAGCTTTTAAATTTAATAATAATATATTTAAAAATATTGTGTTAGTTAGTATTTTTGTTAATAATGTATTAAAACTATTGTGAATGTCTGACAACTTCGTTTTATAACATAAGAAAATGAAATAGATAACGAAGATTTTTGTTTATTGAAGCTTTTGGAACATTATAATATTGATAAATTATGTGGAGATAAGAAGGCTATTTGTTATATGTTTTATTGCCCCTCATTCTGGTATATTTGTCTTTCAATTGTCAGTTTTTATCATGATAAGCAATAGCTTATCATGAAAAATGGGAAAACAATATACAACCATTACGGACAGACAATTTTCTTTATGGTTTTATAATTCTGTGATGTTATTTATCTAAATATAATATCTAAATTTTTAACATGTTTCAAGTAAATTTAGAATTAAAAATAATAAAGTAAAACTTTTATTAAATATAAACTAGAAAATAGGATTCTAAAAAGAATTATAAGATCATTTTGTTCATAAATTTCATAGTATAAATATTTCCTACTGGATTCTATGATTTTATGAATTCGGTAGATTAAATAAAGAAATAAAAAAGTATTTATTCAAACATCTGAAAATGAGTTTGTAAATTACCTTAAATAATGGATCACACAGTTCCTTGAAAAATAATGAAATAACGGCTCGTGTTTATAGAGAGACAAAATATGCTTCTAAATCATCTTGTTTATTACAAGAGATACTTTTATGGTTTTTACATCCACATCTAATTCCATGAATGGCTTATATTTTTACTATTATCATTTTTGTGTCAAACTCAAAGTTATTTATTTGCTCCAGGTTTAAACTCCATTTACATCTGGCTTTATGTGTTTTAAAACGGTTATTTAATTCGCTTCCATCATTTATTTTGGTTTTTCGTTTGTTGGTGTATTTGTAAATATTAGATCATTTTTAAAAAAATATTTTTCAATATGTTATTATTAAATAGAATATATAACATATTATTATTAAATATAACACATTATTATTAAATATAACACATTGTTATTAAATATGATATATTATTATTGAATATAAAACTGTATATCATACAATATTAAAACAAATAATATATCATATATTGTTAAAATATATAATATAAGTATATATTGTATATGTCATATATTATTGTTACGTATAATATAAAATCATTATATATAATATACAATATCTTATTATTAAATATCGTATATAGTATATTATTATTAAATATAGTATATAGTATGTTATTATTAAATTTAAAATGTTATATATTATTAAAATGTATAATTTATACCATAGTGATGTTAAAAATAATATATCATATAGTATTAATAAATATAATATATCATAGTGTATTACTATATATAATATATTATCATTAATTATAAAATATAATGTATTATTAAAATCCATAATGTATTATTCAAATCCATAATGTTAAGGCGGAAGTGACCTTAACAATGTGATGTTTATTTATTGTTTTTAATGCTTATCATTAAAACATCCAATTTTTAATATATTTTAGTATTTTTTTTATAAATTTACATGTTTTTAAATTATCTTAATTGGAGTGATAATATAAATGTAAAATATTACCTTTTAAAATTATAGTTAATATTAAAAAAAAATTTAAACCTTTGTTAAACCTGAACAATAAATAGTGGTAAAATGTTACCTCTGGTAGTAATGCTTTTGTTTTAGCAGCTGTATAGATAAAAGGTTATTGAACTGCTCATTTTCTTCTTTGTTACAGCTTAGGTATTGTTGTAATAAAATATTTAATAAGTGTGTAATACAATAAGTAATACAATTTGTAATACAGTTTGTAATACAATGTGTTCAACTTGTTCCTTGTTTTCCCTTTTTTTAGGCCAAACCAAGGAGGAAATATCAATGGACGAATACCAAGCCAGTTGAATAAAACATAAAAGTCCTCTTCAACTGAGAACTTACAGCAGTTATGCAGGTTTAAATAACTCAATCAGCTTTTCAAACAAGTGGTTGCACCAGCACCTGTAAATAGTGTGCACAATTTAAATGTTTGGCAAAAAATGGTTGTTCGATACAATAATATACATATCAACTCCGGTATAACTATTATATTGTTTAGTATAATATATTCACAAATTTTATTTTTTCATGATAATAAAGGTAATACTAATAGTAAAATTAACGGTTTACATTTTATACAACAACTACAACCCTAAACGTCTGAATACCTACTTTACATTTACAATTTAGATTTTTTATTAAACATTTTGATTAAGAAAATTAATGTTGTATTACAATGATTACATAATTTTGTAGGTAAGTGCTATCCTGAAATAGTAAAGTGTAAATGAAATTATAAACGCTTACAGGTGATTGTTAAATAATAAATAAATACAAACAATATAAGAAACAACCTGATTGAAATTGTATTAGCAAAAATCTTTAACAAAAGCGGACAAAACCTAATTTCAACAAATTATACCGGTTTCCCTATAGTAAATCTCTTTGCTAACGTCTAAGGTTTACAGAAATGTTAAAAAATTTAATGTACAATGAATTTGACATTTTTATTTTCGACTGCCTTCATTGAGCAGCTCTGTAACTCGACTCGCTGTCCACCTCTCACAGTATTCCGTTTTCTCCTCTCTTCAACCATCTGTAATCTCTTCCATTTTTAACATATCCAAGGACCTCATTGCTTATGTTCTACATAAAGTCTTATTTATTCTATTTGAAATTAAACTTTGTTTAATGTTTACACCATTAAACAGAGAAAACGATTTTTTTTCGATTGATATATAATTTTTATGAAACATCTCTTCCAATCTGGCAACATTTCAAGTCTATAATCTGGCAGCCTCGAAGACACATCTGTCGACACCGTCTATTTCTTGCATTTGGAAATTAACTCATTGCTATCATTCTATTAGTTTGAACTTTTTTCACTATGCCAAGGAAGAAGAAAACCATGTTCTGTGTTAAAAACATTCCACCGTCGAAAATTGTAAATGCTTTATGAAGATGAGTAATGGAGTAAATTTGTTGAACATAAAACCTTAAATGCAATTTCTGGAAAAATGTGTTTTTTGGTAAAACTGAACACGAAGTATATTTTTTTAATTAAAAAAAAATTATAGTAAGCATTTATTGCTCAAACTTTTGTCCTGTTTGAAAAAAATATCCAATTGAAAGTGACAAAAAAAAGATTTTTTTTTTATTTTTCCAAACATTTGCCCACCAAAAACTAAAGCACATATACAAAACCGACGAGATCTTTCCTACAACTTAAAAACAAAGTGTGAAAATCTAAGAGATCTATATTAAGCGTTTGAGAGCTCTGTTTGCTCAAAAGTATCACAAAGAAAGGTTAACAACGGCAAAACACCCCCAATACTCCCCTTTTTTTACCAAACAAATAGACCAAAATTTATGTAGTTTAATTTTTCTATTAGTATTTCATGGAGAAAACAGCTGAATATTTTAAAGCCTTATCTTCCTATTTGTACCGCCCAGACGCCCCCTTTATGTTGATTATGTTAATAAAATGCGCTATATTGAACCAGAGTACTTAGTCTCTAGAATTGCAAGTCAATAATGAAACTAAGGTGTGCTGCTTGATCTTATAAAATAAACTATAAAAAAAGTTTTTTTTACTTTGATTAATTTTAGCTTAACTTTTTGACAATAAACAAACAAAAATAATCCACCAAAAATCATAGAAAGAAGAAATAATGTCTCATTACAGCTATTTGTATATATGTGGCGGAGGACTATCCTAATAATATGAAGTGGTAATGAGCATTTCAAATGCAACTATTTTGGCAAATAGCTCTGACACCTTACAAAACATGAATTGTTCTACCTCAAAGTTGTTCAATGTGTATTTTAGTGTTCTTGATTGAATTAAATTAGTTTAAAATAAATTTAATTTTAATTTAGCTTGATTATGGGGTGGCTGCACATTCCCAAACCATGTTTTTGTAAAATTACAACGACGGCCAGGGTGACGACATTGATCATTCCAAAGCAACCAACCTCGGAAACTGCCAAAATTTGTATGCTAACTTTTGGCCCTGCTGAAACCTTTGTGCATCAAGATCGTCCCCTATGCCGAGATACTGACTTTAATGTTGTCAGTCATGACCAATTTCATATAAAAAAGTTGTCAGGGGATAAGTAATTTTGGGTTAACGTCGTAAGATATAATTAACTTTGTTTTATGTAAAGTTTAGATAAATCCTTAAGATATGTAATTTAAGCAAAGTTGAAAGGTGAAATTAAGGTTTAATTATAGGTAAGATTGAAGTTGTAATTGTTCTACTTGTTTTCTGGTGATAAATCCAACCTATAATGCCATAGTATACTTATTTAAATCTATATTACGCAAAATTTATATAAAGCTAAAGTAAAGTTTGGTTGGAGAAAAATGCACTTGTAGCGAATACAAATAAAACATATTTGATGGTGTTCTCGAGGAGCACCAATCTGAATCTCCCATATGTATATTTCTGCGGTTCACGCCTTCAATAGGTCAATAATGTAAAATTTTTGGGTGTGCATTTAGACACTGGATTGAAGTTCGATCGTCAATTAGAAATGGTTTTGGGTAAAGTAACTCGGGGTCAAGGGGTAATTTATCGACTAAGCTATTATCTTCCTAAGAGTGTTCTGTTAAAACTGTTTTATTCTATGGTATATCCATTTTTAAATCTGAATCTTATTGTGTGGGGTGGTCTATCTATAAGCCGACTTAAGCCAATTAAAATCAATGTAAACAAGTCATTACGCTGTATTATTAAAGTAGAGTCTGATAGAAATCATACCCCCTGATGCCTAAAGACAATATGAACAAACGACTCGAAGTTCTTAAACTTAAAGATCTTTATAAGCTGGCGTTATTTAAACTCTTACATTGTTTTTTATACAGGCTCCCAGATAACTATTTCCTGAAGTTTCTGTCTGAACATTTTCCATGTCATGACTATGGCATGAGAGCTGTTAGATTTAGAATGACTTATGCAAGACTTAAAATAATGAAAGAAAGTGCGCTGTATAATTTAACTCCTCTGGCGAACTCGGTTCCTGATAGTTTTGTCTCCCCTCAGAGTATTTTAACATTAAAGAAAGTTTTCAGAGCTTCGCTCTTGGAGGTGATCTGATAAAATTGGTAACATCTTGCTTAGCTTTTCACCACAGACCCATGAGTTTACACTTGGAGTGGTCTATAAAATAAAAAAAACAAGTAATTATGACTGTTTATTATGACTAACAATGTTTCCAAAATATAATAATAATTGTTTATAACAGCTAGTAGTGAGGTAATGGTAGTTATTATAAAGACAAACTTCTTCAATAATATGCAGTATCTTATATAATCTCTTCAGAAATAGTTTTTACCAACGTACCATCGGTAGCACAAGTAACTGACATTTTTCAAATAGAAAAATTATAATATTGAAGTTATAAATTCTTAGTATTTGTTGTATATTCAATACTGTTGAAACCCATCATTGATTTTCACAGTATGGAATTTACAACAAAAAAATAATTAATAACTTCGTTATTCTCACTTTTTGATTTGAAAAATATCAGTTACTTATGCCACCGATAGTACCTTGACCTTTAACCTATTAAGTGGCATAGCAAAGTTGATAACGCTTTTGCAATAGCTTCTGAATTAGGAAAAAATAATTATAATCCACTGCAAAATATAATGGTGTGCACATACCAATACACAGTGCCGTAAAACACGTGCTAATACAGTATTCGACCCCACTTTCTCATCGACAAAGAGGTTGGAGCCGAGCCCTCAGGTCAGAGGGTACATCCCCCTACCCCCAGCAGCAAGTCCGACTATTGGGCAAGTAGCCCGGCGCTTCCATTGGGTCCGTTCAGAGAGCCTCAGGGGCCAGGTCAGACCGCACACTCAGACATGTGAAGAGGTGTGTGGTGACGTGTGTGTGGTCCAAGGTCTTGTCCCACTTCACCAGATAGGAACATCAAGAGCATACCTGCCCCCACAATGGTTGGGGTGGTGTTGTGATTTGCAGGACCACATCCTCCTGGCGAGCTAATGATAACTCAACCACAGCCTGTTTATAAATTAGACCAGACCTACTTTCGAAATAATCTTACCCACACAGCCCATTTGTGTTTTATGCCACGCCTACTTTTCAATAAGTAGTGTCACTCCCTCATTGTCCATCTAAGTTTACATCAAAAAAGTTGCGTGCTTCCCCCAACAACCCAATCTTGGTTTTGTGGGCAAACCTTAAAAATATTTATGGCCTTAAATATGACGTCATTTATTGGAATGACTAATAATATCCGCTCTAAATATTATGTGATTAGGGGTAATGACTATTTAATTAATATTCTTGTGAAATTTTGTTATCAAGTGATTTTACTAAATAGAAAAAGGTCTACTTAAATACCTTCGTATAAAACAATTTAAAATGTTTGTCCATTCTATACAATGTGTTTGTTTATATCAGTACACTAACAAGTAAAACTTTAAACCTAAAAATTAACTAAGAAGTGTACAACTTATCAAGACTTATAACATATCTGCTTGGTATGGCAACACAAACATAAATAAAAAATGGCATTCTTCGCGCAGGCTATATACGTTCCCTTATCAGAACACAGTATAAGTTGTTATAAATAAAGGCCTACAATTGTATGGTTTTCATTGACACTGTACCTTTGTGGTGGATATGCTAATTGCAAAGCCTACACGAAGATTCCAGTGTTGGGTGTTTTACATGGCCTATCAGTAAGTGTTGGCAGAAGACGTAATAGAAAAAGACAAAGACGAAAGGGGTAAAGAATGCAACAACAAAGGCGAGAAAGAAAAATAAATTTTTATTCCTCACTAATTATTGCTAAATGAATAAAAAATGTATGAACTTTTTTTAAATTGGATGCTCACATTATTGCTGAAATAGCAGATTGGAGAAGCGGTATAATTAATAGAACTGTCGAGCAAAATGCAACAGAGGATACTTTGGTGATTTGGGCGTGTGATGAAAGGGGGCAAAGACTGCGTGATCGGAAGAGGTGTGGCAATCGAGATGTGGAGCAGAGGAGCGGAGGCAAATTGAAGAGATGGATTGAAATTGAGGAACCGATCTGAGGAAGGTGAATTTGAAGGGAGGGGATGTTCGCGATAGAGCAGCGTGGGAGACTCGCCAGAGGCGTCGACCTGCATAGACGCTGGTTAGTTGTGCATCTTATTGACCCGAGTCTGTGCATGGTCGGCGTATCTGGCGATCTCCTCCATACTGCTTTCTCAGGAAGCCCATTTCCGATCATTTCCACCTCCTGGATCGGTCTTCATATTTTCATCCATTTCATCTTCGGTCTGCCCCGCTCTTGCCCAGCACCTTCGTGCCACAAAGCTCTTCTCCTCACAGAGTCTTCTTCTTTATTGTGTTTGTTCGACAGTTCGACCACTTTGGCCGTTTCTTACTCTGTCCATTTTCGTTGCTTCATGGCAGTGTTTTTATCTCCGCCACATTCAGTTTCTACTTTGATTTTCGGTAAGCTATTGGTAATGACTAAGCATTAAAGCCTACGTTTTCAATAGACATGTCATGCATAATTACTGCATGGTTTTGCAAGCTTGTGTTGCAGCATTAGTGCAAACCATTATAGTAATTATGCATGACATATCTATCAAAAATGTAGGCCTTAATTTGCTTAAGTCAAAGCTGAAGCTTCGATTCAGCCCTAGTTTTTCTAACATTATTTTGCATTTATTTAAATTTATATTATTATCAATTATATTATTAATAATATAATTGTTAATAATTATATTATTAATAATTATATTATTATATTTATTTCAATTGTTATTGTTATTACTATTTTCACAGTGAAACGCTATTATGTGTTTAGTTTTTCTTAATCACTTTACGTGTAAATTCAGGATATAATGAGTTTATTCTTCTTTTTTTAAAAACTAAATTGAAGTATTACACAGAAAAACGAGTTTCTAGCACACTGCTTAGTAAGACTATATATAAGATGCAAGGTATTTCCTAACTTTAATTTGAAGGATTATAAATAAACATAAAACAATAAAACATTTATATTCAAAATGTATTCTAGATACTGCTATTACTTAAAAGCTAGGTGACACTTTATAATGTGAAAAGGTAATAAATTAAGGTAAAAATTATG
The DNA here is from genome assembly GCA_031471125.1 of Archaeomysis grebnitzkii. NCBI lineage: Eukaryota > Metazoa > Arthropoda > Malacostraca > Mysida > Mysidae > Archaeomysis > Archaeomysis grebnitzkii. The sequence continues at coordinate 2,174 of JARUHE010306272.1, read as the reverse complement.
ATTCCGTAAAAAGTAGAAACATTTTCATGGCGCCATGTTTACGTCATTTTTTCTCTTCTTCTATACCCTTTGAATGGCCACCATTCATTTTAAGTCTCTTCTCAACCTCTCCGGCTACAAATACAGACAAAACACTATTTAGTTCCCTATGTGCTTGAAACTAGTTTTTGTATTAAACTGAGAGAAATGTCGAGCTTGTGTATCAGCAAATTTTTAGGCTTAACGATTTTAAACTTGAATTTATCAACTATTTTACCGGCTACTGAACTGATGCTATCAGTTCTATGAAATTCGTTGAAGATAACATAGAAGTACGTTTTATAGCCAGACCTGATTTAATCTAGACTCTAGATAAAGATCTATTTAAAAATCTTGAAGATTTAAAATAAATTAAAACTATTTAAAAGTAATTGAAGCTGAGAAAACATTGGAAAGTTCAACAGGACGAAGATATATTTTGATTCATGGTAAAGTTGAATTTAGTACCTCAAAATGTATTCGCACTATACAGACAATCAACATCTATTTGTTTTAGTGTTGAACTTAAAATGTTCAGAGGTTCTTTGATCATTAACAAATGTTGATAGGGATGTATCGTGGATGCAGTTAGGTTATATTTGCAATGAACATTACGTTTAATAAATTTGAAATAACAAGAAAAATGGAAGCTGAGCATATGCTCCAACCTAATTATTACGTCACAACATTTCCAAAATGGTGTAGAGCGTAGACCTTCCAGCAGTTAGATGCAATAAAACATGGAGCAAGATTCAACAATTTATTGAATAATATTAAAGGAAATTAGTGAAACAAAGAATTTAAATTTGTTTAAAGTAAGTTTTTCTATCAAACATTAGTGTTCCAATGACAAGACACTACAATATACATAAATAGGAAAATAAGATTATAAATTTTTTGTTTTATAGGAAGTGTTCATTTGTTGGTGTTCGTTTTTTGGTGGTGTTTGATTTTTGGGAGTATTTGTTTTTTGATGGTGCTTGTTTTTTGATGGTGTTTGTTGTATGGTGGTGTCAAGTCTTCGGCGGTGTCCAGTTTTTGGTGATGTCCTGTTTTTGGTGGTGAACTGTATAGCTTGGGTGTTGTTTATGTTGATGGATAAATGGTCATTTTATTAAAGATAATCTTAAGACTTAAGCAACGTTTAGCTATAAGAAAAAGTTTTTCTTACTGAAGAAAATAATTTTTACTGACCTTAAAGTTCTTTCAAATCAAACTTCCCAAAACATAACACAGATTATTTCCTATGCTTCAAAATAATATAGGTTTGATGTGTGTTAGCATGTCTGGTGCAACCAGTGTCAATTCTACTGAAAATCTAGTATTTAATCTTCTCTATTATATACCCAAGAAATACCAGAAAATAGTGGAGTTGCCAGCGATATGCATAAGGTATACATTCAGTCTTTTGATTGCGTATCATAAATAAGATCCTTGATCTTATGTTTGTAAAGATTTGTAATAATTCTGCTCAAAATTTATCAAAAGTTTCCAGCCTCTAGCAATGCAATTATATACCGATAAATCTTGATTTATCAAGGCATATGATACTGCATACAGGATCAAGTTCTGTGTGCGAAAATTCAGGCGGTATGCAGGAATGATACAGGAATCTCGCTATCTTAAGAAACCTTTTGAATATGGTATGCATGATTTGACATAGTTGGAAACACTTAGCCCTACAAGATATTATTAAATATGAGCGCATATTGTATGTGTAAACAAAAATAAATAATATTTGTTTGTTCTTAATTAACGAAATTCATTAAAATTGTATTCAAGTGAATGACGATGCAGATGCGTACGCATACGTATTATTATTTTATAGTGATTTTGTTTCAATAAGTATATTTCGAAATCCATTAACTAGAACGATACCACATTCAAAGGTATGTATCATTTAGACGTTAGCTTGTTGTTTTATTTGATATGTTCCTTTTTAATTATTATTGTTAACGTTTTCGAAGACGTTTGGCATAACTTTACTTTAGATCCCTTAATCAAATCTAGCAACTTTAACAAAAAAGTACTATTAATTTAGAGAGGTTTTTATTTGTTCAATGTTAACTTTTATTTGTGTTTATGCTAGGTTAGGTTAGGTTAGGTTATGTCAGGTAAGTTATATAATAATAAGTGAAAAATAAGTGAGATATTAA
>JARUHE010306261.1:0-12413 GCA_031471125.1 Archaeomysis grebnitzkii | reverse complement strand
GTGTCCAAACACTTCTGGGAGTGTCTTGTTAGTAAGTGTATGATAAAATGGACACTAGCAGTTAGCAATTTGCTTAGAAAATGCTCTAGCACAAGCAGAAGCAACAGCAGTTAGCAAAGCATCGAACGCACCCATTGTAAACAAACCACAACGTTTCAATATGGCGGACAGTGGATTTAGTGCAGGGCTGCCACTCTAATTTTTCGAATTACCCAAGTATTGACCTCAAAAATTCCCAAGATTTCAAAATAATTCCCAAGATAGTGAAATTGTTAAGATAAACAGAGAAAACATTAAACTTTAAGGTATTTAATTATAAGCATTCACTTCTTCTTCGTCTGCTAACAGACATAAACTTTTGTTCAGTTTTTCTGTTGTTTTTTAGGCCAAAGCTAAGGAAGAAAAACCAATGGACGAATACCAAGCCAATCAATATGCATAACTAACTGGTAGACAGTGTGGGAGTTTCACTCACTAAAAAAAAACTTGAGTGCTGGAACAGACAGAAGTTTCACTCTGGAAGAACCAAAGACTATGCACCCAAAGCAAAACAAATGCTGCTAGGGAACGAATATAAATTACCTTACAATTAAATTAAAATCAAGATTAAGCAAATGATCATTAAGCAGAAGCAGGAACCGCTACATCCATACTAAAATCAGCTAGCCCACTTGACCCGAATAATAATTAAAAATGTCAATATTATTAAAATAAACAATTGTTTTTTTGTTTTAAATAAATATAAATAAAATATTTTCTTTATTCTTTATAAAATGTAAATGTTATTAAAATTAAAATATTCACTTTGTTATCCAATCTTTCACTTGTCAGCAATAATATTTATATTGGTTCAGAAAAATAGCAAAAAAGTTAATTATGTAAGGCAAAGGTTACTATATCCCAATGCGTCGCAAAAATCACTTTCAAATAATTGGTAGGTCCAAAAAAAGTCATGAACAAAACTATATATTTAATATTTTGTAGGTGCAGAAGAAAACATGAACAAAATTATGGCCTATATGCAAGGCAAAGGAAAAAAATGACGCACGTTACTATTCAACCAATGCGTCAAACTCCCTTTCAAATATTTTGTAGGTTCTGAAAAAATATGAACAAAGCTATGTATATAAGGCAAAGGAAGGAGATGGAGCATGTTACTTTTCACTCAATGCTTCATAATCTCCTTCAAATATTTGTAGGTTCAAACAAATTGTGAGCAAAAAAATAATATATGTACGGCAAACGAAGGAGATGACGCATGTTACTATTAACCCAATGTGTCAAATTTCAAAATCCCCCTCAAATATTTACAGGTTCAGAAAAATCGTGAACAAAATAACACCCAGAAACTGAGTAATATCAGTTTCACATTTTGCACTTTGAAAATTAATTTTCTGTTTTGCTGAAGATATGTGTTTCATTGTAACTTTGCAACATTTACAATAAGAAACATGTTTGTTATCCTTGCCCTATTAAAGCCAATATTTGAAGACAGGATCTTTCAACCACTCATTAAATGTTTGGTTATACTACTTTATTATCTTTTCAGGAGATTCCATAATATGAGGTGTGAAATAACTACACAAAAACAATACCACACGACACCGGCGTAAAACATCGTTGCCAGCACGAATAAAACCCTCCACAAAAACTTTTAACAACTTAGTGCTTGTTCTTCTTTCTTAGACATAGTTCAAGAATGGACAACTTTGCTAGATCATGTATACAGAGTACAAATCAGATTCTTATATATTTTTTAGGCAAGAATAAATTATTTTAATGTTTTACATAACTGTAGGCAAATTATCAATTAAATTGAAAATTCCCAAGATATTGTCAATTTTCAATTGTTTTTCCCAATGTCCCAAAGTCGGAGACGAATTCCCAAGATCTTGGGAATTTTCCCAAGGAATGGCAGCCCTGCTGAGCACCCCTAAGTATATTACGTTCTTTATGTATTAGGAGAACAAAAGTTGCCAATTACTCAATCTTTACCACAGACTTTATTTGGTTACTGCCGCAACATCGTAACAGATAAAATCAAAGCCATACAATATATAGTACAACCGCAAAATGGGTCCACATTTCGGAAGAGCTATATATAGTACGACCACAGTGAATGGGTTAAGCGTCGAATAAAATAAACATTGACGGAAACTGTGATTGTTTTTACATTGTCGTGCAACTTACATTGGAAAAAAGGTTTACAGAACAAAACAAACAAAAAAACAAAAACAAAAATACTAAGTTTCGCTCGCAATTTACAACAACGAATGATAACGATTTAGAAGCTGGTCATCTAGTCAAAATTGAATAAGAGTTTTAGGAAGCAAAAGAGTATTAAAAATATATTAAAGAAAATTTGAAAAAGTTTTAAATCGAAAACAAAAAATATTTTTGCATAAATGCTAATCACTATTGAACAAACAATCAGCAAGACGACAAATACTTTTTGAAGAAGTTCATTCAAAGTGTGAAGCAAAATCGAAAATTTAATTTAGTTAAAAATTCCAAAAATGTTTTTTTTTATTTTTTTAGTGAAATCAAAATAAAAAACGGTTCAAACTTTGACACCTGAACTGAATTTTTTATTTATCACATTTTTAAGAACGTTCTTTGAATATTTTATACACAAACTACCTATGTATATATATATATGTGTGTGTGTGTGTGTGGGCGGGGGCTTGTGTGTGTGTGTGCGTGTGTGTATGTGTGTGTGAGTATTTGTACGTGTGTATGTGCGTATTTGAGTACGTGTGTGTGTGTATGTGAGTACGTGTGTGTGTGTATGTTTATATGTGTGTGAGTGTGTATGTATGTGTATGTGTGTGTGAATATGTGTGTATGTGTGTTTTTGTATGTGTGTGTGTGTGTGTGTGTGTGTGTGTGTGTGTATGTGTGTGTGTGTGTGTGTGTATATATGTGTGTGTGTATGTGTATTTGTGTGTGTTTGTGTGTGTATGTGTGTGTGTATGCTATAATGTTTACATTGATCAGTGTTTCTTTATCATTTAAATTTTTTTTAGTAAAAATGAATTGGTTTATTTTTTTTAAATGAACTCACTATTTTAGCAAATGGAAAAAATAGGACGTATTTAGAATCTTTTTAGACTGTCAAAAGAGTGCATTTTTTTAGTTCTTTTGCTATATCGTTTTTTAAGTCCGAATTTATTTTCGTTAAGATGATTATGGAAACCTTCTTAACTTCTTTTATGATTGTGTCAAATCTCAAGGTAGTGTCGTATGAACAAATTTTCACGAATAATCTTTGAGACAATGAATTTAATTCGTCTAACTTGCCTCGTTTGAGTTTTAATGTTTTTTTTTTGTAAAATTTACATTTCAAAAACAAAAAAAGGAATAATTTATTATTTTATTTTTGTTAATGATAATCCATTTTTATGTTTTAAATTATTTCTAGCAATTGATGAAAAATATTTTTTAATCTTGCAGAAATGGTTTGTCATTTTGTAAATTATTTTAAGAAACAGTTTTACATGTTTTAGTTTATCAAAATTCCTTACTCTAATTTTAAACACATTTATACACAGTTAATACTTACATCCATGCCTACTAGAGACAGATTAAAGGTACCATAAATGCATGACCATTGAATTGTATAATGTAATAAATACATTACAACATACCAATAAATAAATAAATGTATTACAACATATGAATAAATAAATAAATAAATGCCTTACAAAATGTGAATAAATAAATAAATGCATTACAACATAGGATGTTGCTTAAAAAGCCAAGTTCGAGATACATGCAGCGTACAAAAGTATTTCAAAGCTAGTAAAATGTGGTATTGTTGACATCATGAGCAACAAAGAAGTTTCTTTAAGGAACAAAGATGTCTCAATTTATAAATTTGAAGGCTTTTATATACGAAAATAAACATAGAGTTGATTATAATCGAAGATATATTTACACCCATATATATAATTATCGCACGGTCATCTATAATTAATTTAAAGTTCATTGTTACACATAACATTTATTATGGATGATTTTTATAGATGTTTACAAATAAATATATAAGTTCCATTAATAATAATATGTCTTATTATAAGTGATTTATAATTTGTATCTTTAGATAAATTATTGTTAATGAATAACATAGTTAAGCTAAAATCATAACTTTAACATATTTTTTCTTATAAATTAAAGTATAATTATGTATAATCTTAGTTCAAATCCTATGATAAATGTGAGCAGCTTTCAATGAGCAGAAGGTCGTTCGTGTGTATCTCGCAGAGATAATTGACAGATATATCATTGGAAATCATAAAATTTGCAATGATAAAATAAGATGTTCATACATATCGATACCCCAATGCTATATTTGACTGGATATGTTTATAAAATGATTTATTGCTTAACCCTTTAGCGTTCATGGAGACAAGTATGTCGCTTTTAAGAAGGTTTATTTTCAATGCAAACTGTGGTGTGTTGAAGTCCTTAAAATAATACTTACTCGGTCGCTAAAGGGTTAAAATTAATAAGAGAGTATTTGTATTTAAAGTTTAAGGCGACAATTCCCCTAGAGTTAATACAAAATGTATTTGTCTGTTTAAATATATGTTTAATGTTTTAGAACAAACCAAATCCTTTAAAACTTTATAGTTTCATTAATTTTAATTTTTTGAGTACTCTTATTTCTTGGCCTTAGTACATTGGTGAATAATAATAATAAGATAAATTTAATTCAAGGCTTTATGGTTGTCATTATGACAAACGTATAATTTTGAAAACTTTCAGGTTTGTCGATATTGACAAATATGTAAACACAAATTTGTCAATAATGGTAGCGTTCGATAGGCTTTTTTCCCTGCAGAATTCTGCAGAATTATCCCAGAATTACCTCACCCGAAATTACCGCCAAACATTATTTGATTACCCTTAAAACTTAACAGAGTTCATTTCTGTATCTTATTTTAAAAAATAAATAAAAATTTATCTTACTGCTACGTACATTTTAACAAATTTTTCAATTTTGGGGGGTTTAAACAATGAAAACAAATGGTTTTGGCAGTAATTCTGCCAGGAAAAAAGCCTATCGAACGCTAACATTAATAGACAAGAAATAACAATTAGAGAAGCTATACAGACTTTTAATGAAACTCCAAGTGATAACACAAGGTTATATATGCACATTAATTTATACAAACTTTTTAAAGCAAATTATAATCTGAAGTGTATAAAATAGAAACAAGAACAAATTCTATTTTCATTTAGGGGAGGGGGGAGGGGGTGGGTGCTAAAAATTGATCATTCTCTACCATTATGTTGTAATATTAAATAAATATAAAAAAGTAATTTTCAAGAAGTATGTTGTAATATTAAATAAATAAAAAAGTATAAGGTACTGTTGGGAGCAAATTTCCACAGAAGAGAAATTAAGAGCCTCAATGGGAGTCTCGAAGAAATGAGAATACTGCATCCATTCAAGTTATATTATTTAATAATATTATTAAAAATATTTAATATATTTAATAATATTTAATATATTGAATATAATTCCACTGTTATCAGAGTGATTACTTGGCCACTTGATAATTCGCCTGTTTATAAAGGTGAATGAAAATTAATCCAAATTATAGAAGATGCAATCTATAGTCAATAGTATAATGAAATCGAGTACACTTTTTACTTAAATAGTATTTTTAAAATAATATTAGTTTAGACATTTATGGGCAACAAAATATTATTTAACTAAGGAAAAATAAAACTTAAATTAATAAATCATTTATTTTAAAACCTTTCAAGCTAAATTATTAAAAACACAATTGACATAGATTTACTCTCTTTTCTTACTGGCTAACCTTTTTGCATGTTCTTTTTGAACTATCCTACCAAAATTCCATAAATAAAATGATGACACCGATCTGAAGATGCCAGACAAAAAGACCTAGAACACAATTATTAAAAATTATTAATTTGGTTAGTTATAATTATATTTTTTATTAAAGATTATTAATATGGTTAGATATAATTATATTTCTATTAAAGATTATTAGCATTAGTATGAGACAAGTTCTAGCCTCTCTGTTTTTCATTTTATGTAATTATTAATAATTAAATTGAACTACTATAAACAGGATGTAAATGCATTTGAAGGAAATTATACAGAAGGATTGTCAAAAAATGTTTCCTAAAAACTACAAATTTAAATGAAAATATAAGTATTGCCACATCAACAACTATTTCCGGTGAAGATTACTGAAGTGAAATAAAACTCTTACCTGGAACACGAAATCCAGAACATGAGTGATAGGACCAATTCCAGCACACAAAGTGGTCAACATAAACCCTTCAAACCCAATCGTGCTGAAAAATTTGCCACTTAGCGAGTCATTGATGAGCTTTTCTGCAACTTCTTCAGGCTGCAAAAATATTGAGATTTAAGATGAGTGGATCATGTTCAAAATGAGCGTTGGCTTGAAAAAGGTAATTTCATAAACACTTTTGTAACTCTTCAAACATGGACAGGAATTTTAAAAAAATCACATTTTTCTGTCAAAACATGCACAAAATAATATTTTTTTAAATATTAGTTATTATTTATAACCACAGACTGTGTTTTCATAAGATTTCACATAACCGAAATTACAAAAACATTTATGTTTATTTAAATATATGTTAGGTTTAGCTTTACAGATGTACAAATACCAAGTTACATTAATTTAAGTTAACCTACATTGAGTCAAGTTGGGCTGGGCTTGGTTTTATATACATGAGAAGGTGGTTAGGTTTGGATGTCAAAAAAAAATTTATAGAATCCATCTTACATTATTTAAAAAAATTTATCCTATGCATCACATATGATAGTCACCGAGTCTCGTGTGATAACAAACTTGGTCAACTTATGTCTCTACTGTGCAGTGGTGAGGATATTTTTATTATTAGTTTCATTTGTGATGGGGGTCATATTTTACATCTACTCAAATTATATTTTGTTTTTTTATAATCTTTAGTTATCTTTGATTTTATTTGTGATGGTGGTCATGTTTTGCATCTATTCAAATTATATATTTTTTTCATTATTTTTGTGAAAAAAAAAACAACTCAAACCCGTGGTTTTAAATAATGGCCAACATTACTTTAGAAAATTATTGATTAGAGAGATATAACAAACCACTTTTGTTCAAAAAACTAAAACTAACCAGAGTTTAAAATACTAATGGTCAGGTACACTCTTGACCGCTGCTAGCGAGAGAATGAGGCTGAGTCAGGGAGCTCCCTACTTATATAGGGTAGCTGTGACGTCATGAATGCATTATAATGAGGTATAATCTGAGGGATTATACCTCTAAAAAGTTCCCTGACTCAGCCTCATTCTCTCTCTAGCAGCGGTCAGGAGTGGACCTGACTAAAAACAATGTCTTAATAACAAGAAAATAAATTATATTTTAAGAATATTAAAATTTACTTTAAAAACTCCTGCAGCAGCAGAAATTAGAGCAGTTTCTGTTGGCTTCGTTTTGTTTTCTTCGGCGAATCCAGGAGTGTCCGTGTCGGGAGGAACAGAGACGGTAACAGTGATGTTGTATGGTTTCATCTGAAAAAAATTGATGTAAAATATTTGATCAACATTTGAGTGGCAGACAAATTATGATTGTATACTTCTATTGAATTTTTTTTCAGAAAGTTTACTTCATTCATTTTTTTAACTTTTTATTTATTATATATTTATTAGGAAAGTAGTAATATTTTCTATATTTCATTTATCATAATCAATTTGTACATTTGTTACACAAATTATAATATTATTCAATTTTCTTCAAGATGAATAATGTGATTTTATTATTAAAAAAATTCTAAATGTTTGTCAAAAAGTATATAAATCATATTTAAAAATATAATAAAAAATATGGCATAGGCGGCAATATGTATCTGTATGGTCTTGTATGGGAGGGGTTCAACACAGGATTTTTAAATGTCAATGCATAACATTAGTGTTATATATAAAAATTTAGAAAGAACAATAGTAATGTTTTATCTAAGAGAAAAAACTTGCATATTAAATGGATTTTTTAAATAAACTAAATTTTCATGATAGAAATTCGGTATACAATATTATAGTATATATTTATAATGTTACTTGAATACACGAGGTAAATATATTAAGAATGCATATATAATGTTTTTACTTCCATATGTAGGGCTTCAGCTAATTTGACGAGAGCACCTTTCGATGCAGCATATCCGGTGTAACCATAAAGTCCAAACAATCCACCTTGAGATGAAGTAAAGACAATTATTCCACCTGTATTGTCGCTCTGCTTCTTCATGCTACGGACAACTTGTTGGCTTACCAGAAATGATCCCATGAAATTTATATTCACAAGTGCCTAAAATAAAATATTTGATTACAGTAATTCATTTTAAATTAAATTATATTTTCAGTACAAACATCCATTAATGAAATTTTCAAATATAAATTCTTAAAAAACATGAACAAGTAAGTGCTATACTTTAAAAGCTATGTTTGTATATTCAAAAAGTTTCTAAAATTGATTAATTGTTGAATACAATGCTATATATTATTATATTAACACTTTTCTTTCAGTTACTTCTAATAAAACTCTCTTTAAACATTCAATGAAATCTTGGTTAACCATAAACTGCTAAAATGTCTATTAAACTTTCTCTAAACTTCAAATAAAAATCTTAGTTAACCATGAATTTAAACTTTGTTATGAAATGTATATTTCATTGAGTAAATAATTTCACAAAAACAATCTTTAGAAAACTTTTCTGTAAAACTATTCTTTTTATTGTTTTGAAAAAATTGCAAAATTTAGTTTACAGTCCACAGATTGTTCACCGCCTCAACAGAGGTCAATTTTTGAAGCTGGTTTTTTCAAACACAGCTCAACAATAATTTAACAATAACAATAACTTAACAGTTCAACAATAACTTACTTCAATATCTTTGCGTGAAATATCTTCAAACTTTGATGCCTTTGCGAAACCTGCACAATTGATCAGCATGTAGATTGGACCAAAAGATGATTCTGCTTCTTGAACCATTTTTGATATCTGGTCATCATTGCCAGTAATATCAGCTAAAATGTATCAGTAAAACCAATTTTTAGAAAATGTTATTCACAATCAGGTTTATTACAACAAAATAGTGTGCAATTATCACATTATTTCTTGCCAAGTTAAGCAATGTTAGGCCTTATTTGTATTTGCATCGGTTAACCAGAGCATCACTTCAACAACTCAAGTCAAAGAAGGCTTAATTATGATAAAAAAATTGAATTAAAATAAATAATATGCAATATAATGAGAAGACAAAAATACCTGAGAAATATTGAACTTTTCCAGATGACCTTTTACTTGAAATCTCTTTTTCAATGTTTGTTTGGGCCTTTTGCAAATTTTCAACATTGCGTGCAACAATTGTTACTTTTGCCCCTCTTCTAGCAGCAATATGAGCAGCAGCCAATCCAATTCCACTGGAACCCCCTGTGATCTAGAAAACATTTCAAATACATAAACCATTGTTCATCATACTAATTAAATACTTAATGAAAAAAAGTTATGGTATAAATATTATACTTATTCATTTTATGAGAAAAAAAATTAACAACATACATTTTTCCATATATTTAAATATACAAAATCTAAGCTATGAATTTTTTTAGCTGTTTCAATAAAACTACTTGTTGTGTCCAGTACCACAAACCAATATTCTCAGATTAACTCTCAAGTGTGTTTTTTGCTTTACATTACAAATGAAGAAATACAAATTCTTAAAAATAAAAATAAAATTCTTTGAAGTTATTAATAATAAAAATATTTACCAATACATGTTTTCCTTCTATTGATCGTTTCTTTGGATTCAAAATGAAAGAGGCGAACCCAATGACAATAACAGGCAGCAATGGAAGAACATTCCAAAATGCATTTATCAGGCAACAAAAGCCAAGACTCATTGTGGACTTCTCAAATATAAGGACAATCTCTCTGAAAATACAATATTAATAAAATAAATGATCAAAACAAATAGACTTTATAATGCAATTGTATCTTCAATGCAACTACTTTTTTAAAACTAATTTATTTTGCAACAAACACAAACATTTCTGAGTATGACTGTTACCCTAATTAAGATGGAATGAATCTTTATTGATAGGCTCCTAGATACACAATAAACCACTATAAATGTTATTCAAAATTTCATAAAACAAGCTGGCATTCATTTGGGTGACTAAAATTGGTAATTTCATTGTGGCATGACTAGGGTAAAGTGGCTAAATAATGATCCCTCACCATCTATTGACACAATAGAAGGAATATATATCTGAAATTCTAAAACAGTCCATAGCAAGTTGATGGTCATGTTTTTTTATGGTATTCATTATAATATTTTTATAAAGAGCAAACAATTTTCAAACATTTATTTAATAAAAACTTTTTTTGTAATGAACAGCGAGTATTTCTTTGAATGAAGGCCCTTAATTGTTCATAAAGATTATGCATGCCAATTAACTTTTAATGGGTTTTCTTGAGCAATGACATGACATTTATATATATGTATAAACAAATTCAAGAAATACGAGGGAAATAAGGTGTTTAAATTACAGTAAGTACTGTATTTCCCTCTTTTTTCATGTTTATATAGCTATTTTATAGTTTCTACAAAAAATGATTGTTTACTGTTCATTCACGCTGCTGGATAATTCGACCGTTGTCGTTCAATTTGGTCTAGTGAAACTTAAAATTTAGGTTACCTAAGGTTGTGTAGTGCAATGTGGCAAATTATTTATTTCATTCAGAGAATCTACAAAATTTTAATAAATTGAGTCCTTTAGCATAGAGGGTGACAACGTGCCAAATTAATTTTTTTGAATTCAGGGAGTCCAAGACATTTTGATAAATTGAGTCCTTTAGCATAGCGGGCGAATAAAATAAATATAATCATTCAATGTTAAATAAGAGTTTAATACACTTATTATAAATATTGTTTTAAGTAAATATATATACTCAACTGAAGAAAAATAAGCTAAAATAAATATATTTTTCCCAAAAATTGAATCCTTAAGCATTTTATTTTGAAAAATTAATTCGGTGAGTTCTTGAATTAATTTATCTTATTTGGCACATTGGAGGGTGAATTAAATAAATCTAATTAATTAATGTTAAATAAGTGTTCAATACATTATTAATTGTTTAATATACTTATTGGACAGTAGATTTTCATAAAATATTATGGTATTTATAAAGCCCAACAAAAAATGCCCCAAATGAAATATATTTTTTTACCATATAATTTGTTTTTTATCGTTGAAAAAAATATTAAATAAACTTGTTACGGAATTCTATAATTCATTTGTAATAATAAAGAAATAGAAATACTTGTTTCTGATGCCAAAAACAACATTTGAAATTTCCTGCCAAGTCTTTGATTGTAGGAACGTTTTTTTTGGATTATGTTCAATTTTTTTATTACAATATTAAATTATTTTATTAAATAAATTATTAAAAAATTCTTTAAAGATGAAAATGTAGTGTTAATAGGCCTGTGAATTAACTAGTATTAATTCAGTATCAAAAATATTATCATAAGCTAGTTAATTTGGGCCCTGAATTTGTGAATTTGACACTTATTTTCTCCAAATTTGAAAATCAGGCAGAAGGGTTATTTGAGGTATGTAACATTTCAGGTTATTTCATTACAGAATTATAAAATTGTTTTCAATATTTGAAGAACATTTAATCGTGATCAATGAGATAAAAATTTTATATTTTTTAAACGAAAAAAAAGACTATAAATTTTAGTTTGAAAATGCAGTCTCGGATTTAAGGAGATCCAGTGAAAGCTATGACATAATAAACATTAAGGCAGAGGTTGCCATGTAATATTTTTGTTTAATTTAGTTCAGTAAGGTATGATTTTTGTATGGAGAAGGTTTAAGGGTGATTTTGTTGTAAGATTAAGTCAATTCAAGTGAATTTATGATTTATCAAAATTTCATTTTTTTCAGGATGCATAAAAAGGGACTCATTTTACACTATGCTTAATAATTTAATATTTACGGTTTACCACAAAGTCTTGTTACTATTAATGTTTAAACCACATAAAAAAATTAATAGAAATTTTATGTAGGGTGAAAAATAGTCGTTTGAATATATACTCTAACAACAAAAATTCTGCATGTACATAAGTGGCACGAGTTTTAACTTTTCCCATGTTTTTTCGATTACGGTACGCCGGGTACGGAAGTACCTGAACTAAGATTAAGAATTGCTGGTTGGGTGAGTTTCTGTAGTTTTATTTCGGTTAATATTACCAACACTGGCCTTTTTTTTCTAGAGAGCTTTTATAAAAACTTTAATATGATTAAATATGTTCATTAAGCTACAAACTATTGAAATAGATGCAATATTAAAGT
>JARUHE010306250.1:0-12413 GCA_031471125.1 Archaeomysis grebnitzkii | reverse complement strand
GTGTTGTCTTTAGTGTTGTCTTTAGTGTTGTCTTTAGTGTTGTCTTTAGTGTTGTCTTTAGTGTTGTCTTTAGTGTTCTTTTTAGCGTTGTTTTTAGTGTTTTTACTGTCGTGGTTGGTTTGATTGACTAATTTGACTTCCACATCATACGTCTTTTATTCTCAATTAATTTTTCTAATTCGTAATCCCAAATGTTTATTTTCAATCTATTACTTCCATAGTAACCCCTATGGTCAATCTGAACGTTGTTATTTCAATTAAATTTGCTCGCTAATTCGATTTACTGCATTGGAATACATTGCATTGTGTTTGTCTTGTATTTTAATTTATAGAGCTCTATGTAAATTTTGCTCTTCCGGTATCATTGTCATTGTCGGTAAATTCATAAGTTTTCAACGTTGCTTCACTGTCAGAATAGATCTGTTGTTTTTTCTAATCTACGTGAGGTGAAAGATTATCGAAAGTTTATTAAAAATAACATACTTTGACCTCAAAGTTATTTGATAAATGCTGTTTGATGGAGCTATAATGATTGACTTGTGTAATCAAACCGTAGATATTTTTTAACAAACTGTTTTTTTTAAATTAATTGTGAGTTTAAATCGCCGATGTCAAAGCATCTTATTTCTATGAAACTTTCGATGGTGCCAAAAACATTTTTTGTCCATCAAAATTTTGTTTCGTCCTCTTTAACCCAAAAATTAACACAATGTCCTTTTATGCAATGAAAACTTTTTAATAAAATCTAAAACAGACGTCCTCTTTAATATGGAAAAATACTATTTGGCACCCTGGTAAATCGCCTAAGTAAAATGATGTTATTTTTAACAAACAGGTAGATTAGAAAACAACAAACTTCTTCTGACAGTGTTTATTTGAAGTCGGAGAGAATTTTATTTAAAAATGCTATAAAAAATGTTTTTGAAAATGTTAATATAGGTTTTGGACTCTTATTTTTCGACACTAGTTATAAAAATTAACTTGATTTATAAAACATTTTCCTAGTCGAAAATTGTTTATCTTCACCTTTTAGTTAACATTGATTGTAATAATTTTTCTACAAATTTTATTTATTGAGACTTTGGCAAAGAATGTTTATTTACTTCGCACTTAT
The DNA here is from genome assembly GCA_031471125.1 of Archaeomysis grebnitzkii. Lineage (NCBI taxonomy): Eukaryota > Metazoa > Arthropoda > Malacostraca > Mysida > Mysidae > Archaeomysis > Archaeomysis grebnitzkii. The sequence goes on along the minus strand of JARUHE010306250.1, from coordinate 11,299 downwards.
GTTTTTCGTTTTTCAAACTTACTATTATTTACATTTGTTAACATATGTTTGCAAAATAATCTTTTTTATCATACGAAATCTGATTTCAAATTTCAAATAAATTACAATTTTGCATGTACAGTTATTACTTATGTGTGTTTGAATACGTTAATGAAATATAGTTTTATTTTATTAAGTAGTTAAATTCCAAATTTTATTATTACAAAAGCCTAAATTGTGTTTATATGTTTGAGGGAACAATTTTTCTTTTTCAAGTTTGTGTAAACTTTGGCAAAGTTTTGAATGAAGTGTTTTTATGAGTCGCATTTTTGGGCCATTGTAGATCTTCAGACAGTTTTTGCAATTACCGAAAGCCTATGATGTTATGGTGCATTACAATTAGCATCTGTGTGTCGGAAATTACAAACACGGTTGGTAATCGTGTAATGCCCCCATGTAAACATTTGCACTTGCATGTTGATATATTTTTCATTATTTCTTCTATGTTATAAGTATTAAATTTAACAAAAACAAGATTTATAAAAATTGGTATTGGTATTGGTAATTTATTCTAACATTAAATTTACGTTCTAAATTGTTAAAAATAATTCTATATACAAAAATAAAACTTTCGGATGAAGTAGTTTTATAAGAATACAAAACATCTTTTGTTCACTAAATTTTCTTAAAAAATGTTTTAACAATATTTTTGGAAATGAATTTTTAATGAAGACCTAATTATCAAAACTTTGAAGTTTCAAAAACAAAATGTTTTACAAATGACAATTTTACTTTAAAAAACAACAACAATTTAACTTGAAACATTTTTTGAATCCAAATATGATTGTTTATGTAAAAGTCTGTACATGCTGATGTCAACAATTTCGGACTTTTTTGTGGCTTAGTTTAAGGAAAAAATAGTGTCAATTATTTTTATCAACCATAGTACAAGTGGGGCAACCGCCATTGAAATAACGAACAACTTACCTCACTTGTGCTATTGTCGATTCATTTTATAACGACTTCTATTTAATCGAATGGCATTGCAAGTTAATGACGATTAGTTTTCAATGCAAAACTAAACAAAATGTTCTTTCAGTCTACGTGCCTCGAAATATTTAATGATTTGCATAAATTAAGAACATGTAATGTACACACGTGCACATATGATGCACACACGTTCACATATGTTGCACACACGTTCACATATGTTGCACACACGTTCACATATGTTGCACACACGTTCACATATGATGCACACACGTTCACATATGATGCACACACGTTCACATATGATGCACACACGTTCACATATGATGCAACCACGTTCAGATATGATGCACCCACGTTCAGATATGATGCACCCACGTTCACATATGATGCACACACGTTCACGTATGATGCACACACGTTCATGTATGATGCACACACGTTCATGTATGATGCACACACGTTCACATGATGCACACACATTCACATATGATGCTCACACGTTCACATATGATGCACACACGTTCATGTATGTTGCACACACATTCACATATGATGCATACAGATTCTCATATGATGCACACACGTTTATGTATGATGCACACACGTTCATGTATGATGCATACACGTTCACATATGATGCATACACGTTCACATATGATGCATACACGTTCATGTATGATGCACATACGTTCACCTGATGCATACACGTTCACATATGATGCACTCACATACAAACTCACAAATTTCAAGTCTTAGAAGAACGAACAAAACTTGTTAAAGCGTTAAATTCTTTTTACGATGACAGGAATAGTTTGAGGATCACTCATTGCATTCTTCGTAATATTCTAGTTGCATAATTGGTTCTATTTAAAGCCTTTTTACTCCTAAAAAAACATCTTCTTTTTACTACTGTGTTTACAAATGTGATGCGACTCCATATTTTAAAAGTGATGATGAGAAAAAAAATTCATTTGTATATAATTGGTTGTCAAAATTGTCAAAGATAAAACAGCAAATCTAATCTAATTTTTTATTGTTTTAAAACACGAACTCGGACAGTTAAGAAATGTATGTGTAAATTTCTAGTCAAAATGATATGCAAACATTTTTATTCAAATCATAATCAAATATCAAGTCGTTTTTAGGCTGTCCATCCTACGGATACCCTTTACAATCGATATGCGTGGGTCCGTTCGTTGTCGTCTGCGTCTCGCGTTCATAATTTAGGTGAAGGTAAATGTTAGTTTTTAATTTTTGATTTCAGTTTTTTTATTGAATACATTTTATAGATAATGAGCTGAATAATAACTTTGCGTAGATAACAAAAATTCTATATATTATATTTTCTTTGAAAAATGGTGTGTTATAGCTCAAATAATATAATATAAAATATTTCACTATTTTTATAAGAGATGAAGGTAAATGTTGAAGTTTTTTTAATTTACAATTTTTCTTGAGTAATAACTTTGCTTAGAAAATAAACAAGTTTCTATAGATTTTTTATAATTACAACTAATCTGTCATCTAGGTTTTTCTCTTTCAATGAAATAATTTGTTACCTCTGGTTGATGGATGCCCTATTATATCCAAACATTTATTTGTGAAGAAAATGGGACTTAAATGCTGAAAATAATTGAAATTGTGGTGTGTAGATAGTCAAGATAACACAATTTTGATGATAAAAAATTGGATTTTTATTGGAAAAACTCGGATAAATTTGACCTCGTTTATAGAATAGGAAATTAAGATGTCTTCATGGGATGGAAGTTTTTCAAATAGGTTTTTTCTTTTTTAAAAAGTAATTTTTATTAAAGTTTTACAGTTTATGAAATTATATTATTTAGATGTATGCATCGCGTTTTCGTTTCCACCTTACTTTGTATTATGTTCACTATAATATTTCTTAATATCCGCCTCAAACTTTTTTTATTGTACACATGTAAACACTACAAAACTATGTAATTTGCATGCCGAAAGTACACGTACAAACTGATTTCTGACTCGCCTTAACTAAACAGAAAAAGTACGCGTTGATGTTGAACGGAGGCAAGGGGAATAAAAAAAGCAAAGCGTTCAAGTCTGGCGTGGCCGACCTGTACGAAAGCGGTTCCAAGCCCAGAAAGTCCCTCGGGAGCCACGGCTTGATCTTGCCGCTGCCTAAACTGCCAGCCTTCCAAATGTACCCTCGGGACGGCACCCTCACCAGCAACCCTCTGTACCACGAGCTCGAGGAAGACGAGCTCCGGGATCTGGACGAACATCTTTACGAGTTAAGCTCGAGTGGAGGTCACTCGAATTACCGCAACGAAAGTAGCGAAGGTCACTCTAACAACTCTAACGAGAGTGGAGGGCACTCAAACTACCTGGACGAAAGTGGAGGGCCTTCGAATAATTTTAACAAGAGTGGACGGCACTCTAACAATTCTAACGAGAGTGGAGGGCCTTCGAACAATTTGAAAAAGAGGGGAGGTCATTATAACAAGTTAAGCGAACGTGGAGGACCTTGGTGGGACTATTCTAACAAAAGTGGAGGTCACTCGACCTCGCCCAACAAAAGTGGTGACGATGATTTCATATTTGTTAATGGCAGAACGTCCACTGTGATCACGAATTATAACCCGACGAGAAATGTAGGAAGTGCCGGTGATTTCAGTGCTTTCAATACGCCCGTTGCCCGACACAAATCTGTGAAAAAGAAACCCAAGAGAAAGGTTCTTCATTTTAGTGACACGGTGAAAAGCTGTTCCCTAGAACAATACATGAGCATATCTGTTGACCAACATTTTGATCACAACTCAGATCATCGAGACCATAGATCAAGTTTTCTTCATCATAACGAAGATCACCGCAATCAAAATTTCAACGTAAGTATTTCAACCATTAATTTATTGGTTGGAAATAAAACGGCGTTGATCTTGAATCTTGTTTTATAATTTCTATTTTAATCAAGAACGTCCGTTTTTAATATTTTTTGTTTGAAATATTCTTTCATATTTTAAATACATTACTAATTGATATTTGTCTTTTTTATATCATTTCTGCTGTAAATGTTTATGCAATTATTTCATTAAGTTGGCATACGTTCTAAATTTGGTAATTTTCATACACATCACCAGGATCAATAAATGTAGTTTCTGTCAACCCATTAGTATATTTTTTTGGTGTATAGTAACTGAAGGATATTTAAGACGACCTTTCATTTTTTCACATCATCTTTGATATTTTCAGTTTATAAGTAACCTAATATATTTATTTCTTTGTTTGTTCATAGATAACCTATATTTATTTTTTAATTTATATATAATCTAATATTTTAATTAATTAATTTATATATAACCTAATATATTTCTTTATTTTTATTTATGTTTATAAATAACCTATTATATTTTTTCGGAGAAAGTTTAAATGTCGAATAATCTTCACTAAAGTCCTAAACTATAGAAATTTTTTTATCTCGAACATTTTAGAAGATGAAAAATAAAATTTTGAAAAAAAGAACAATGAAGCAAGTTGAAAATATTTTTTGCTCTCATCTTGAGAATCGTGGCCTCGAAACGATTGCCTCACTTGACCTCATTGTGTTTGGTAATTGAACGTGTTTCAATGAATCCGTTCGGCAATTGAATGATTAAGCTTGTTGGATGTCGTTTGATGTTGATTCCTTCAGTTCACGAACACAAACTTTGAAGTTTCGAAGTATAGAAGTTCATGAAGTTAATCAACATGTTTCCTTTCCGTCGTCGTGGTCTATGTCGTTGTTGGTGTCGTCATTGTTGTCGCTGTTTTTGTCGTTGTCGGACTTGTTGTCGTTGTTGGTGTCGTCATTGTTGTTGTTGTCGTTGTTGGTGTCGTCATTGTTGTCTCTATTTTTCTCGTTGTCGTTGTTGTCGTTGTCGTCATTGTTGTCGTTGTTGGTGTCGTCATTGTTGTCTCTATTTTTCTCGTTGTCGTTGTTGTCGTTGTCGGACTTGTTGTCATTGTTGGTGTCTTCATTGCTGTTGTTGTCGTTGTCGTTGTTTTTGTCGTCATTGTTGTCGTTGTTTTTGTCGGACTTGTTGTCGTTGTCGGACTTGTTGTTGTCGTTGTTGGTGTCGTCATTGTTATCGCTGTTTTTGTCGTTGTCGGACTTGTTGTTGTTGTTGGACTTGTTGTCGTTGTTGGTGTCGTTATTGTTGTCGTTGTTGGTGTCGTAATTGTTGTCGTTGTTTTTGTCGTTGTCGGACTTGTTATTGTTTCCGTTCAACAAATTCAACATATCATTGGTCGCTTTATTTTGCCAGTTAGAACACATTTTGATCTATTTATTATAATCTTTAAATTAACTTTTTTTTCGCAAAAGTTAAAAAAAATATTTTTTTCAATGCCGATTTTACAGATCTGTTCGACCACACGTGGATAGTTTGATTTGTCGACACTAAAAAATATAAAGACTTGTAGATTTTTTTCTAGAAATTAATCTAGGCTCACAGTTTCACGAAGATATATCAAATACATATCAAAGCTTCAATCTCTATTTGCAAAAAAATTCTAAAGTTTACTTTCATCTTCTCATTCTTTATAAAGAGTAAATAGTCAATTGAATTTAGAGTGTGAAGCGAAGCTTTAAATACATATATCCGTATGTATCTTCAAATTATTCGTGATTATATTCGAGCTATCCGTGGATATGTTGCGAGCTATCCGTGGATATGTTGCGAGCTATCCGTGGATATGTTTCGAGCTATCCGTGGCTAATACCTGGCTTTCTCGATGAACGAAGATTGTTTTCTACACTAACTCAACTTAACGTGTTTTAGTCTTTACAATTACGTTAGGCTAATTGTTATTTCTATTTAAAAGGCGTTAGCGCTACACAAATTTAATACAATTATAAGTGTTTCAGACTGTATGTTAACTCAAGTAAAATTTTTAAGTTATTAAAGAGTTTTTCATTGTATTAGCAAACATTTTACATTCAAGAACTCGTCACAAACTGTGAAACTTAGAGCGCAAAATTATTTATTATTAGTATTATTAGCAAGAGAAGAAATCTGTTGAAGAAACTTTCAAAGTTGGATAAATCTTGAGAAAAAGGATAATTGATCAAAAAATCACGAATGAATATTTTCGACAGGACGAGAAGTGGCAAAACTTTTTATCTTCAAACAGATTGCTCAACAATTTACGATCGAGCTAAAATTGAACACATTTATCTTATTTACACCAACACTCAATGCTTAGAAGTCAAATGCTAAAAATAGATATTTATTTTGAAAATGTATCTAGTTTACAATGATAAATCACTCTCTGGTGAACACTTTGCGGGCATTAATGTGAAAGAAATTTTTAACCTGCTGCCCTCAGCCGTCCAGGGTTTGCTCTTCAAACCACATGAACAATGGATAAGGCTCCATTGTTCATGTGGCTTGAAGAAGGAACCCTGAACGGCTGAGGGCAACAGGTTAAAAATTTTCTTCACATTAATGCCCGCAAAGTCGTATTTAGGTTAGTTGTTGTTCTGTATTAAAAATATAATAAATAGGTTGAATACACAAATAAATGATAGATAAAAATTAAAAAAATAGATACAAGGTCGCTGTTTTCTCCAATGTTAGTATTTTACTTTTCGAGGAAAAATAGGATGAGTTTAAGGGAAGAAGAAAAACTGAATCGACAAACTATCAAAAGCAACTGCATAGCTAGCAAACGTAGCTTCAAACTCACAAGTGGCGATTCTCGTAAGTTGCCAATTAAAATAACCATTTTTGTAAGAACAACTTTGTTGTATGTCGTAAATCTCGAACCTTTCCTGCCACCCGAATTCCTTCATCCACTGCTTTTATTTGATGACCGGACATCTCGTGTGAAAAAAACAACTAACGTTAGTTGATACAGTCTCAATAAATATTGATTGACGGAAAATATTTGTTAAAGGGTCGTATTAAACACATTTCATTCAATTACATTTTCTATAATTCTTCAAATAAAATTTTAAACTTATGTACGAAAAAGTTCAAAATCTCGTGTTTTTTTTCACAATAACTCTAGAACTATTATATTTCGAATAGAATGAATTGGTATACAGTTAGTTAGAGGTAAAAATAAACAATATTTATCAATTACAGTTTACCGTCACTCTTCTAATATTTTTTTTATACTTATGGGTTTCCAGACGGCAACGAAAAATTAAAATCTAATTAAAAGAGACTATGTAATCTTTTATTTAGAAACTTAAGAGATTAAGATTCAATAAAATAAATTAATTACACGTGTGTATGTTTAAAATAAACAAAGAGCAGTAATTAATGTGTATATATGAGACATTCAAATCAATATTTTTTATCAATGGACGCGGTCGACACCAGCTGCGTATTAAGCTGCTTTATGAAACGGTTGCGCGATACGATTTTTCAATTTGTCATCCTTATGAACACCATTTCTCCGTCCTGCAGATTTTAAAGGTTAGTCATGTATTAATATGTATTTATTAATACATTAATACATTAATAACCTCAATAACCTTTCAAATCTGTAGGATGGACAAATGGTGCTCATAAGGATGATCGACTGAAAAAACCTATCACGCAACGGTTGCGTAAAGCAGCTTGATACGCAGCTGGCGTCGACCACGACCAATAATAAAAATTATAAAGAAAAAATATTTAAAACAAAGTTGTTTGTAAAGATTTTTTTTTATTTAAAAAAACTGTTCTTAAAAACATTTAAAATATATTATGCCTCACCCCCTTTCAGTAACTTTATAAAAAACAGTTTTCTCTACATCAGAATGTCAATGAAAAGGATGTTACAAAGTGAGAAAATATGATCTAATTAGAAATTTACCTTAAAGATTGTGTGTGTACATTCACTTCCAATCGGATAAATCGAACATACCTACGTTTAATTCAACTATATCCACGGATAATGCGAGGCACGAAGGACACTGACTGACTGCAATAATTGCTATGCACCGATTAATGAACAGTATTTCTATTCATTAATTTGGTTGATTTATGTTTAAATATTGGTTTTGATAGAACATAAATGAAATGTAGTTTTTTATTTATTATCGTTTAGAGATGTTTTAATTGCTTGTGTTATGGTTCACTCCTAAAGTCATTGATAATTTATATTGCATTTGATTATTTTTTTTAAATGTTTTGTATCGTGATTGTCAATCATATTGAAAAATTTTCATTTTACTTTTTTGGTCGTTTTATGTATAATGTTATTGTCGAGCGAGTGAAACGAAGTTAAGAGATAGGTGTTACTATTGCGTCGTCGTCGTCGTCCCGCGTCGTCCGGACATTCAACGAAAGGTTCAAGTTTTTATTTTCTTAATAACTTGTTTGTTTTTTAGTATTTTTGCATCAAATTTTTTAGATCTTAACAATCAATATGCTTGCAATAAAATGCAATGGAATTATTTTTATATAATTTTCACAATTTTTTTCTTATTTTAGGATAAAATGAGGAGAAATAACTTGTAAAATATTTCACATTCAACATAAGGTTAAAGTTTTTATTTTCTTAATAACTTGTTTGTTTTTGATATTTTTGCACTCAAGTTTTCAGAACTAAACAATCAATATGCTTACAATATAATGCAATCGAATTATTTTTATATAATTTTTTTTTGTTATTTATGTTTAAAATGAGGAAAAATAACTTAAAATATTTTACATTAAATAAATATTTATTTTGCTTCAAATTTTCAGAATTTAACAAGAAGTATGCATGTATAAATACAATGTAATATAATTTGTTTTGTTATTGCTGATTATATTTTTACAATTTAAAAAAAAAATAATCACTCGACATTCAAGCTGCATAGCGGTTTAGGAATAACTAGTCCTATATATTTAATTAAGTATTAAATTTTATTAAAACACTTTTAACAAATGTTTAGAATGAATAGTAATTTTTAGATTCATCCAATTTATCATCAAATTCATGATTAACCAAATTTTTTTTTGAAGGTTTAAAGACATTTTTGGTATAAAAAACGAAAGAAAAGTGTTAACACAATAATATATAGAATTGTATTAAAAATTTGAAAATTTTAGAAACCCTTTTAACATACAAACACATGTTTTAAGGCGTAGCATTTACTAGTACTTGTTTCAATAAATGTTGATTTTAAAAGAAAAAACCCATGGAAAAATATTGTTTAAAATTATATAGACAATTTATGTTTAATATGAAAATTTATAGAAGGAGTTTAAAACAAATATTTTTCTCCAAAACATCCAGTTTAACCAAAGATTTTAAGCTGATTATATCAATAAATATTGAATTACAATAAAAAATCCCCACGACAAAAAAAAATTGGGAATTAAAAATTTAATAAAAATATGTCTAGGCGAAGAAAAAACGATTAATGTCCTTAAATAATAATTTTACAAAAATGTAAAACAAAATACAAAAAATGGATTAGTTTTAAACTTGAGTGAAATTTATTTACTAAATATTTTGGATCATTTTATAAACAGACAAAATATAGATATTTTGTAACTAAATAATTATCATGCACTGTACAATATTTTCTACCACCAAAATATACTTTTTGTATGTGTTACAAGTTTAATTTGATTAATAGGATGATGGACAATTTTCAAAATTGATGCTACATTATAATGGCACTAAGAACACACTTTTTGTTGTTTTCCACATAAAGACCTTATGTTTTTTATTATAAAGTTGAGACAGTATCTCAAAAAATATATTTATTGGTGATAGTCTGCCAAATAATTTTTTTTAATTTAGTGCTCCAATAAATTTTGTCAGGGTGTCAAAGATGAAACATTAAGTTAGACGTTAGACAATAGATTCATATTGTTATAACATGAAGTTTGTTTATAAATAAAGAATGTATATGGCTATACCCAATTAAAGAAAAACAACTTTAAATCATTTTTCACATTGAATCTATTGTTTGTTTTGGAAAATAAATTGCTGATGTCTTGAATGAATTTATTTTATTTAAAAAAACATTGTATGGTGATGAAATTTAGTCACTCCATTGTTCTATCACTATCTCTAGGCTATATAAATAATACAGGATGTATTACATTGCTTCATTTGCACTTATTCAGTCAATGGTAGCAAACAATATGGCAATATGCTGTCTGAAATCTGCTATTACAATCTCACAAATGAGCTTTAAGGGTATCCATCCTACAGATACCCTATTATAATCTACATGCGTGGGTCAGTCTGACGTTGTATGTGGCATCTTGCATTCACAATTTAAGTGAAAGCAAATGTTAGTTTTTCATATTTGATTATACAGTTATTTTATTCAACAAAGCTTATAGATAATGAGATGAATAATACATTTTTGCTTAAATAAAAAATTCCTACAGTATGTTATATTTTCTTTGAAAAACAATGTTTTATAGCTCAATTTAGGTAAAGGCAAATGTTAAAGTTTTTCATTTTTATTTGTTTTTTTATTGAACACAGTTTATAGATAATCATTGCTTGAATAAAAAAATTCTATATATTATATTTTCTTTAAAATATGATGCTTTATAGCTCAAATTAAAAATATTTCACTATTTTTATTAGAACTGAATGTAAATGTGAAGTTTTTGAATTTACAATTGTTTCTTGAATAATAACTTTGCTTGAAAAATAAATAAGTTTCTATAAATGTTTTCCCCTAAAAATGACTGTTTTTAAAATTAACTTGAAATACTTCCTATTTTTACATGAGGTGAAAACAAATTTTAGTTTTTTTTTATTTATTAAATTAAGTTTATAGATGATGAGCTGAAAAAAAACTATATTTTTTAAATGAGGTTTTATAGCATTAATTAACATAAAAAATAGTTCACTATTTTTATAAAAGGTGAAGGCAATTGTTCAAGTTTTTATTTTTTTTATTTTGTAAAGTTATAACTTGTTGACTTTGCCATTAAGTTCTGAAGAACTCAACTTATTTTCATAAGTTCAATTAATCTGTCATCTAGGTTTTTGTCTTTTACTGAAACCATTTGTTACCTCTGGTTGATGAATGCCCTATTATATCCCAATTTTTTCTGTTGATCATTTCCATTTTATCCTCTCAAACCTGTAAACTGTCAGAAACGTACATATTTCTGCAATAAAAACTGAAAACAAATGGAAAATTTGAAAAAAAAGACATCCAGGCAGCTCATAAGCATAATTTCAAAATCATCCATGAAAACAACCTTCAACTTGAAGACCATACATGGTCTTTCCACCCCAAGACCATACATACATGGTCTTTCCACCCCAAGACCATACATACATGGTCTTTCCACCCCAAGACCATACATACATGGTCTTTCCACCCCAAGACCATACATACATGGTCTTTCCA
>JARUHE010306239.1:0-12414 GCA_031471125.1 Archaeomysis grebnitzkii | reverse complement strand
CTAAAAAAGAAATAAAATACTTATAATGAAAACAAATTTAAAGAAAACATGAAGGATTCGTATTGATCAATGATGTTGTTGCCAGCATAATAAGGACAGTAAATGTTTGTATAAAAAATGTTTACTTGTGATTAACATAACATTTGCTGCAAACAAAAGTATAATTATTATCTAAAAACTACGTCTGCAATTGCATCTACTCATAATGAAAACCACGATTTTCACCATCTTTGATATCATCAGAACTGAAATTAAAATAAAAACTCGTGCGGAACAATCATTTTTGTTAGCATCACAAAGACAATGTATATTAGGATTAATTGAATTGTCTCAAACGTGGCTGTTTGATGTGCAAAACAAAACTGAAAAACAAGGTAACTAGTTTAGTCATTTAATTACTAAAACTTAAAAATTAAGAAAAATAAAGATTGGTAACCGAAAAGAGTAAATATTTAACAATATGTAACATGTTTCTTCAAAATAATAGAACGTAACAAAACAGCGGAGCAATAAAAAACAATTACAGCAAATAAAGATTTATTGGAGATATGTATTATCAAGGTATTACTGGTATTAAGGAAGTACAATTGCTTAGCACAAAAATATATTTATAAAATAACACAACTCTTCTTCTTCAGTTTATTCTCATGTGGTCACTGGTCCTGACTAGTCTCTTCCACATTGTCATGTTTCTCATACACTCCTCTCGTAAGTTCTTTTCTTGCAGAGCTTCTCTTAACCTGTCTTTCCATAAAAACTTAGGTATCCCTCTTTTCTATGACCCTCCACTTACATGTCCATTAATTTTCTGCCTACATGTTCTTTATCCCTTTTCATTACATGGCCATACCAACTTAATCTCCTTTCTTGCATCTTCTTACTGATCTATGTAACTTTCACTGTGCCTCTCGTTTATTCGTTCCTAATTATATGCTGTTTTGTTACACCACACATCCATCTCAGCATTCTCATTTCTGCTACATTCATCTTCTTCTCTTGCGATTTCCTTACTGCCCATGTTTCACTTCCATACAGCAACACACTTTATAAAACAGACACATTGTTACTGGGGTATTGTCAGGAAATTAGCGATTGGACATCAAAACGTGACTGAAAAGTCCTCATAATTACTTGTATGTTAAATTTTTTTATGCTTTCTAATAAGAAATAGGTATTTAAGAAAACATGTTTTTTTTAGAGATAAATGTAGACTCCAAAAGTACAACTTCCTATGGCCAATAATTACATATGTTTTTTTATGCAAAACGCATAAGCCAATTATTCACATTAGTCATAGATCAATTATTCCGCCATACAGAGTGTTTTTTCTAACCTATTATGAAAATAAAAACACTGGTTTTTATGATACAACATTCTATATTATTCAACAAATATAGTATTGCTTACCGCAGTATAATAGCAAGCTAAGGGAGCCACAAGAGAAATTTTCTCCCAAAATAGTATACATAATAGTTTTGTCGCTTGTTTTTTATTTGATAGCTTTGTCTTGAACGGGGAAACTCCATCTGGATGAAAGCTAACATAAATTACACATACGAGTATGTCATTAATACAACAGAATCTTCAATCACATAAGCTTATTGGTTTCCTCCTTAATGAACATAAGAAGCATATGCACCATAATTAAGGCTTTTAAACACAAGGATGAAATATTTAGACAAGATAAAAATAATAGTTTACATATTGTGTTGTTCCAAGTCTTCATGAAGATTATATTGCTAGTGTAAGCGGCTAGATCTTATTTAACAAATAAGGAATTGTGCCATTGACATGAAAACTTTAGCTAATGTTCTAATTTACCAATATTAAAATGAAACCATTCAATGACAAAGTTCAATTTAATTGAATCACAAACCTGCGAACACAGTTAGACAGCAACCCAAATGCATTTAGCATCGTCTAACAAGTATTATAATACAATTTGGTAGGAATATGTGAATTTCAAAATATATTAATTAAATTTATTGATTTTTTAGGTGCCAGAGAGAAATTTAAAAAACAGTTATGTAAGAAGCGTTTGATTCCATGGAGTATAACAATAAGTAGAGAAACTTGCTAGTTTTATTGAAAGCTTTGACATATCCATCTGTACAGATTTGCAATTTATCCCAAATGCATGTGTATAGATTTGAAATTGGTTTCTGAAGCAAAATAATTAAACTAATTGTTCAATTAGTCAAACATAAGTTATCACAAATACTAACATGCAAGTTAACAATACATGAAACTACCTGAAAGAAACAAGAAGCCAAACGTTCAATAGAAAAATGATAAAAATGTTCAAAAGAGAATAGTTTTACATAGGTCCTCGGGAACTTTGTGAAAATAAACAGCAATTGTATGATCAGTCCATAAGATGATATCAAAACCAATCACAACCAAACAGACTACAAATTAGAGATGGTCCTGATGAATTTCACTCAAAAATAGTTATGGTATATTGGTTTAAAAACAGCTAAGGAGTTATTGAGCAACCATAATTATTTAAAACTTGGAAAAATAACCTAACTTTACAAAGAATTACTATGTTATACAGTTTAACATTAAAAAGTAGATATTATGCATTGTCTTCGTTTGAAAATATTTCAAGATTCCCTTAGATACAAAATATTTTACCCAACGCTTTTTTATGACATAGGTCGCTACCTTGAAATAAATGGCTGAAAGGTTGCACGGTTCCTCGATTTCGAAAGTAATATATATTTAAACATGAGTTAGTAATGATGGTACATGTCAACCCAAGTTGCGCCAGCCACATACAAAACTCAACATCAACTACATGCATTTGCAGGAATTAAAATAGACAGTGCATGCATGTGAAGAGGCAGAAAACAATCAATGCATATGAGAAATTCTAAAGTTCTTACATATTCAAACAATTTTGAAACACATAGGATGTTTTGCATATCACTACTGCTTGAGAGAAGTTTTTGGTACAAACAAAATTTCAATATTGACAGCGTTGGTCTTGACATCATCGTGTTTCCTCTATGTAAATATAGCCTGAATATAAATAATAATGTACCAAACTAACAATCTTTATTCTTGAGCCATCCTATCATGATTGCCTTACTAATAATCATAAATAGAAAAGCAATTTAGTGATAAAGGTATGATGGTCTCAGTTTTGAATTATTATAATTATAATTAAGATCAAATAAAGCCGCATGGCAAGCTGTATGGAAATAGTAGTACTGTTGAATTGAATTTTTGAAGTGTGGGAGTTTCATTGGTAGATGGTTGTTTTCGTAACAGTTATGTATACTATTAAAAAATTAATACAATGTAGAAACATTTAAATCAAACTATTATTTAGATATAACACAATTTTCATGTTAGAAGTTAGATTTACTTACTGTCATCTACATTAGAATAATAAGTTATCTTGGTTTGCAAATTTAAATGAGACAAAATGATGAAATGTGTTGGTTCTGTTCTATCATAGAAAAATAGCTTGCATATACTGTAGATATCTATGAAAAACAAGCATTATAAACATTATGCTTTTTATGTTTTCATATATATTAAAATTCTAAAGCTATACAGCTACAAGAACGTTAACAGTGTAATAATTGTAATAATATTATTAACAATAATAATAATAATAAAATTAAAAATGGTAATAGTGATTATGATAAAAATACTCATAATACTTATAGTAATAACAACAATATTAATTATAACATTATGCGATATTGTTAATATTGCTTTCATTTTTGGTTGTTATTTAAAAAGTATGAGAGCACGTTTGATTGATGACAGCTGACAAAATTCTAAGATATAGAACCATAATAATTAAAACAACTTAATCTCACTTTATTTTTATATCAAGGTCATTTTATTGTTATTTATCTTGTATACGTGTGAGAAATAATGGGATCTCATGCTAACTTCTTCTACAAAATATAACGTGTACATAATTTTAACATGTTAAAAGCATGGCACTAATTACAACAACAGCAACAACAATAATAATAAGGTTATTATCATTATTATTATTGGTATTTCTTTAATTATTATTATTGTTTTTATTGCATTACTAACTTTAATATTTTAGTTTTCATTTTAGATGTATAAGAAAGAAAAAGTTAATAACTAAACCAATCATTACAAACTCACTAGGTCGCAGACACACTATAACAATAAAATAAAGTATGTTTAGAATACGTTTTCATGCATAATAAAGTTTATAACAAAAATCTCACAATAAATAAATAAATTATATGTAGTTTAATATCATAAAACTGCTCCTCAAAAGTGATGGGGAACGGGGGTAAAATGCCCTGTAAGGTGGCGTGCAACCTGGTTTCGAATGAGTAACAAGGTTTTTTCGAAGGTTCAACCGGTTTATGGAAATTTTTGATAGGTCTAAGGCAGTGTTTCTTAACCGGTGGTTCCCGGCACTACTAGGAACCACTTAGTGGTTCCGGGGACAACCTCATATGGTTCCTGGCTTGTATTCATAATCACAATGTAAAAAACATTTTAAATTATGTAAATGTATTACCAAGATCGCATATTATGCAAAAATGTACATAAATCCTTACAATAAAACTTTTTAAAGTATACGAAATTTAAATATATATATAGGCAACTAACCTATAAGAATTTTCTATGCTGTGAAAACGGGGTTAAGAAACCCTGGTCTAAGGTATATGGCAAGGGGAGCATCGCTCTCTATACATCCCCAAGACTATATTAGATTTGATGTTTAAGATATCAGGTTTGATTTTCAAGGTGTTATATTTGGTGTTTTAGTTGTTAAATTTGGCATTTAAGTTGTCAATTTGGTGTTTAAGGTGTTTGATTTGTTGTTTTAGTTATTAGATTTGGTGTTTTAGTTGTTAGATTTAGTGTTTAAATGTCTTAGAATTGGTGTTTAAGCTGTCAGATTTGGTGTTTAAGGTGTTCGATTTGTTGTTTTAGTTATTAGTTTTGATGTTTAAGGTGTTAGATTTGGTGTTTTAGTTGTTAGATTTAGTGTTCAAGTTGTTTGACTTGGTGTTTAAGGTTTTTAGATTTGGTGTTTGAGATGTTCCATTTAGTGTTTAAATGTGTTAGACTTGGTGTTTAAGGTGTTAGATTTGGAGTTTAAGTTGTTAGATTTGGTGTTTAAGGTGTTAGATTTGATGTTTGAGGTGTTAGATTTGGTGTTTAAGGCGTTAGATTTGGTGTTTAAGTTGTTAGATTTGGTGTTTAAATGTGTTAGACTTGGTGTTTAAGCTGTCAGATTTGGTGTTTAAGGTGTTCGGTTTGTTGTTTTAGTTATTAGGTTTGGTGTTTAAGGTGTTAGATTTGGTGTTTAAGTTGTTAGATTTGGTGTTTAAATGTGTTAGACTTGGTGGTTAAGCTGTAAGATTTGGCGTTTAAGTTGTTAGATTTGGTGTTTTAGTTATTAGGTTTGGTGTTTAAGGTGTTAAATTTGGTGTTTAAATGTGTTAGACTTAATGGTTAAGCTGTCAGAGTTGGCATTCAACTTGTCACATTTGATGTTTAAGGTATTAGATTTTGTGTTTATGGTGTTAGATTTGGTGTCCAAGGTGTTCGATTGGGTGTTTAAGGTGCTAGGTTTGGTGTTTAAGGTGTTAGATTTGGCGTTTAAGATGTCAAGTTTGATCTTTAAGGTGTTAGATTTGGTGTAAGAAATTGTTCATAGCTAGGTCCAATAGTAATTGGAGGAGGTGTTAATTTTCATCTTTAAAGTTCTTTCTTAAGTGTCTTTTAGATTGTGAAAAGAGGCAACACTATTTCAAAAGATAGATAATAAGTTGTTGAGAATTAAATTATCTTCATTTTATTCTAAATGAACATTTAAAAAATCAAATAAAAAAACTTATTTTTAAAATTTTAGAACAACCTAGCCTTAAGAAACGTTATTTAGTTCAAATTAACTTTGATTAAATTTGGTTTGAAATTTTTTTCTCAAACTGTAAGTTTTAGATATTAGTCTTGCGAGATGGTTAGAAATTGTTTAATGTAATCTTCCAGAATTAAATGAAATGCAAATAAGAAAAATGCAACTAAACAGTATGAGAGTAAATTTCAATTAAATGGAACTCAATTGAACTACAATTAATTGAAAACAAAGCACAAACTCTATTATATGGTTTTTACACAAATGTTTTATAATTTTTGCAGATTTTAAAAATGTAATGTTATTTTACTCAACGTTTTATAATGAACATTCTTTGTCGAAACATATACTAAAAAGTTTAGATTAGTCGTCATCTAGGAAACTAATCTATCATTCAATTTTATTAAATTAAAATATAAAACGGTCAAAAATGTATGGCAAAAAACGCACAAATTTTCGCGCCAAAACATCTTCACTTATCTCATCTCACCTCAGGTGGTTCAAATGAGGCAGCCTCTGCTAGTGCTTTCACGCCACACTACGCCCCCTCCGTGGGCCCCTCCGTGGCTCCACTCCGTGCCGTGCCACAGTACTTACGCTACGACACCTCAGTCGGTCCTGTGGCACCCCGCCCGCACTCCGTGGCACCACAGCTTCCCTCCATGCCACCCCCTCTTTATTCCGTGCCACCTCATTCCGTGGCACCAGGGCTGCCCTCCATGCCACCCCCTCTGCTCTCCATGCGACCTCCTCTGCATTCCGTGGCATCCAGTCTGCCCATCCCACCCAACGTGAACACGACGGCCAACTGGCGCACTCCATTGCCTGTCCCACCCATGGCGCGTTATGCCGACAACGTGAGTAGTTCCCGCCTTTTTAGTCCATTTATTTTCTTCATTTTTTGATATTGTTATTGTTTTTTCAATTATAATTGTATTCAACAATTACACAATTTTATAATTTTTTTACCATACAAACACAGCTTTTAATGCGTATCATTTACTTGTGCTTGTTGTTATTGATAATAGTTGCGTTTGTTTTTTAATCTATATCGATTGTATTTGTCTTCGTATCAACCATAGCAAATATGTTAAACGATCGAAATCAATTAATTCCTAAACTGCACTCTTCCAGATGGCTTCTCGCGGCATGCCACTCCGCCACCAAAGGGGCGCAATGAACAACCAAAGAGTCCCATTCAACCAAGCAAGAGGGGCAATCCGCAACCAACGAGGAGCATTGAACCAAGCAAGAGGTGCAATCCGCTACCGAAGAAACGCAATCGACTACCTGGAGGAACTCGTTGACAGAACGGGAGACAACAAGAAACGTGCTTAGATTTTCATTGAAGTTAAGATAAGATTGTTGGCTGAATGAAGAAAACAGTATTTTTGTATCATTTTTATAACTTTATAGAATCATAATGTTTCTATTGTAATTTATATATTTTAACCCTTTCCCGGCGGCACTATGAAGTAAATGTAAATAATGGAAATACCTAATTTCTGAAGAGATAACTTAACCTACGAGGGTAGATTGGAAACATAACCTGGCCTTAGAACCCTGAAGGTTTGTAAAACTGCGAGATGGTAGTGAGACAACTCTCGAAGATAACTTCTTTCGCTATTTTCTTGCTCCACAAGTAACATATGAACACCAGAGTATAACCAGCAAAACGTTGCACTTTATTTCCAAATTAAGCAACATTTTCCATTCTAAATATGCAAGAAACGTAAAGTTTTCACTGCATACAACACATTAAGGTCTTCAAACGTGGACATATTGCCCTGATGTGCAAGACGAAGGCTGAGTTGACCAGAAAGGTTTTGAGATTGAAATAGGCTTTAGAGAACCGGGCTGAAAGATAAGGAAGACCAAGACGGAGTATTTGTGGTTCAATCGGAAAATAAGATGGAGAAGAAGTGAAAATGTGGTATAGTGAATTGCAACTATGACCTGAAGATTATGACTTATACTGTGATTTGTTATAGCTTAACTTGTAGATGAAAAAGGTGAAAGGATCACTTCATATAACTTAGGCTTATAAGTGTCGTTTTTCATCTTAATATTTACAATAAAAATCGTATCTTTACTATGATTCATTACTATTTTCTTCCTTGAAACGGTATAACAAAAGTGAAATCATAAATTACAAAGAGTGATTGTAACAGAAACGCGAAATTGTTTAAATTTTACATTATTTTGTTTAATATTTATTATAATTGAAATAAAAAACTTACATAAACCATTCATTTGATACAATATTTGGATGGCGAATAGCACAAGTGAGGTAACCCACATTCACGCAATATTACTTGGGCTCACACGTGACATATAGCGGAGAACTTGACGTATAAGTCCATCACAGAGTTCAATCTGGGTGGACTGTATGAGGAAAGGCATCCGGGGTTCTCTGTGACAGAAAAATAAGTGCACAACTAAAAGGAAATGTATAGAAGACGGTTTCTCGACCCGATATGCTGTATGGTTGCGAAACGTAGGCCGTGAAGAAAGCACAAAAGAAAAGATGAATGTGGTAGAGATGAGAATGCTGAGGTGGATGTGCGGTGTAATAAGAAATGATAAAATAAGGAATGAATACACAAGAGGCACAGTAAAAGATGCAGAGATAAATAAGAAGATGCAAGAAATGAGATTGAAATGGTCTGGCCAACTAATAAGAAGGGATGAGGAGTAATGCACATGGAAGTGGAAGTCATACAAGAAAAGGGAGACCAAAGCTTAAGCGGAATGATCGGATAAGAGAAACTTTGCAAGAAAAAGTCTTACGAGACGAAACTGTGAGCAGCCCCATATAAACATACCAACAAGCTGCAGAAAAATAAAGAAAGAACGTGGAGACATTGTTGCTTTGAAAAAGCGTTAACCAAATTGAAGTCGTCAAGGCAAATTTAAAATTAATTTGAAAATCTAAAATCAGTTTGACGTCACCAATGAGTAGAACGACATACCTTGAAGGACTGCTTATATGGGTCCAAAAATATAACATCGAGCAGCTATGCCTCTGTAAACTATGGTAGAACCAAATTAAGATCGCACATTCACCAAACTCAAGTCTTCAAAATATGAAATAGAACAGACTTAAAATTCATTTGAAAATATGACGTCACCAATAAATGTTGCCATTGCAGAAATGATGACTATTCAAATTTCCCTGCATTGTTAGTACTTTCTAGTTAAGCTTTGCTAGAACAGATTTCCATGTCAACAAAGAAATATACGAGCCATTATAGTGGCTTACCGCCGGAAAAGGATTAATAACAATATAATTTATAAAGTAAGATTTAATGTTTAAGTATTTTTTAAGAATTTAATTTAGTTTTGTAGAAATCAAAATGTATTGTAATTCGTATATATTATTAACAAAATGTTTTTTTTATTAAATGGATAGATATTGTTTTGTTTTGTTAAAAGAATGAAATTTAATGGTTAAATACTTTCAACTTTTTATAACTTCATAGCATTCAAAATGTAATAATCGTGTTTTTGTTGTATTTGATATATTTTAATAATAACATATATTACGAAGTAGATGTTGGTTATTTATTGGAAAAAGTTAAATTTAATGTTAAAAAAAATATATTTGGAATTTTTTGAATAGTTATAAATAAAAGTTAAATGACATTTTGATTTTAATTATTGCAAATGTAAATAAAAATTGAAAACACTTTTCTTTGCCTTTGCCTTTTCGGCTCTTTATGCTATAATAATTATCGTAAAGTCTGAAATATTATGACCTTTCTTGAATGTAAATTGTTGGTCGGTCACAGTATTATGTAACCTTGTCATAGCAAAGGGGATGGTTACCAGTGTTCTACGCCTGGGATTAGCTAACACAAGCCTATAGCTTTTGGTGTGGGAGCTGGGATTTTTAATTACATAAGTTGATTGTATTGAATAAGATCTGTTTTTTTTGTGACAGACCTACGTATGTCATTTAAAATCATGGTGACCTTGTGCACCATTAAATGAGCGATGTCATTACTATTGACATACTTGTGTTTAGACAGAAAAAATGAAATAAGCAACGTTGAAGCAAAAATAAATTGTGTGAATAGGCACAGCTTGTATATCTATATGAGGAAACTTTACTTGCTTGCTAGTGGAGATTGTTCACAAAAATTTAAAATACTAAAACCTTTTCAAAGTAGCCACCTGTTTTATGCAACGTACAGTACCTTAATAAGGATTGTATTTTCGTGGATAAATACTGATGATAGTAAGTTATGGTATACAAGCTCGAAGATAACGTTAAAACAGTATAATTTTCATTTTTCAAATGAAGGAGTATTAATTGTCTTACCAAACTTTCAAGATAATAAAGCATTAGTCATTGGGAAAAATATTAAGGTGCATTAAAAACTGTTCTTATAGACTAACTGGTTTACATACAGTCAATTAAATAGGAAAACATTTTGCAGTAAACGTACCAAAATGTCTAAGAAGTATTCACTGGTCAACAATTAACCAAGCTGTAAGATATCTTAATTTTATTGGTTTTTATTTTACATTCAATGGTGATTAGGGACGTTTTTGGCCATCCCAAAACATGAAAACCACTGACTGGCGAATACCAGTTAGTCAACAAACATGACTAGCTGGTAGGTAGTGTGATTCACACCCATTAAAACTCTCTCAAAAATCTGGAACAGATAGAGGTTTTTTTGAAGAGTCAAAACTATGTGCCCAGTAATTGGCCTAAAACGAAACAAATGCTGCTAAGAAATGACTAGAATCAAAGTTAAAATTAAAATTAAAATAAAACGAAGGCGAAGTATGAGGACCGATTTCATGATCAATAGCAGGATCACAAATCATTACATCCATCCTAGAAACACCCTACCCACTTGACTCAGCCACTTCAATGCCATCTGGCCAAATGGTCACAGACCACACATTGCAGCAAAGCTGGGAAAACCAATCTGATAGAATCACATACTTTAGGCGCATGCGACCACTATAAACAAAATGCATTCACTGCAGACTTAAAATGCTGCGATCAGAACAACGAATGATTTCATTAAGAAGATCGTTCCACACTTTGCAAAAAACTGTCCAAAATCAAAACTGATTAGTTCTATTATAATAATGATTTATAGCAGAGAAAGCATTATCATTTTAAAATAAAGTGTAACTAGTTGGCTTCGCATGAGTATATAGACCAGGCAGGCTAGGGTACAGTGAATATTAATATTATGGAATATCTTTTAGAGAAGAGCTTTAACAAGACTCCTGAAACCCTTAAGGATCAGTTCAGTTTGCTGGAATCCAGGACACTGCCCTGAGGGCCTCCAGAAACCACAGATTGGGAAATGCTGGAACTTCCATCGACTGAGACACGCTGTTACAAAATGGACCACCCAAGCCCATTAATTTCAATTTGTTCATCAAAGCCTGGTGGTTAAAAAAATCAAAGGTATGGCTGAAATCAAAAGAATTAACCCTAAATTCAGCTTGATTATCCAAATATAGTTGTAAGTCATGAGTTAACACAAGTAAAGCATAAGAGGTACCAAAACCCTTTTTGAAACCAAACTGAGATGTAGGCAAGATATTATGATATTATTGAGACTAACAAATTTATAAAGTATTCAAACAATTAAATTTTCAAAAACTTTTGAAAGGACCGACGTAATAGCTTTTGGTCTATATAAGGGTAATTGATTTGGCGAACAATCCTTAAGAATAGGAAAAACATTAGCTAATCTCTAGAATTCCGGAAAACAACCATAAGCCAGAAGCCCTCTAAATATAGTAGCTTGCTTGGGAGCAAACTGCATGCTTATATATCTTTTTCAGAAACAGTGGGAACATACAACCAAGATCATTCAAGTAATATTTTATCTCTGAGGGCTTGAAAGCAAAATATGTAAAGAACCTTATACAAATTTTCACCAAACCCAAAGAAACCTACTATTAACCTAACAAAATTAATACAAAGGTTTGTTATAAAATGCATACGTGTCAGGTTGTTGATGGTTATGGTCGGATGCAGATGCAGAGGCGAAAATTTGCATCCAAACCTGCAGATTTCTTTGCATCTCATTTTGCATCCCATTATGCATCCATAAATTTAATGTGTGTTGTGAACTTTATCAGTAATACAATTTTTGGGCAGAATGGCAAGAAGTATTTTTCTATTTTAAAGTGTACGTTTGTTTTTGATCGTATTCAAGTTTTCATTTCATAAAAAATAAATATGTTTCACATAATTACTAAGTTGTTTTGGAATAAAACAACTATAAAGAAATCATTAACCTTGGTATGAACGTATTGTTTCATAAAAATCATCGATACTGATAAAGTTTGTAACACACAGTAAATTCACGGTTGTATAACGAGTTCCCAGACGGGATGCAAAGTCTAGAAATTTACCGGTTTAGATGCAAATTTTCGCATCTGCATCTGCATCCGACCGTAACCATTAGCTTACTCGGTAATCATTGGTTGCGGTCGGAGCACGCTGCAATGTAGCGCGCTCGAGCGGATTTTCTGATACAATCGAGCGGGCTCGAGCG
>JARUHE010306229.1:0-11390 GCA_031471125.1 Archaeomysis grebnitzkii | reverse complement strand
TAAAAAGGGGAAAATTCATCTTGTTTCCCTATGTAAGGGGAAATTAACTAATAATGGGAAATTTCCTTCTTTTTATCCTATATGAGTAAGGGGAAATTGAATACAAATGGTAAAATTCCCTTTTTCTCTCCTATATGAATAAGAGGAAATTAAATAAAAATGGGAACATTCCTTTTTTTCTCTATGTGAATAAAGGGAAATTAAATAAAAAAGTGAAATATCATTTTTTTCCTATTTAAATAAGGGAAAATTAAATAAAAAGTGAAAACTTCTCTTTTTCTCCTATGTGAATAAGGGGAAATTAGATTTAAAAGAAAGGGAAATTTCCCTCTTTTCCCCCTATATGAGTAAGGGTAAATTAAATAAAAATGAAAATGTTCCCTCTTTTTTCCCTATGTTAGAAGGGGAAATAAAATAAAAAGGGGAAATGTCTTTTTTCCCATTTCAGTAAGGGAAAATTGTACAAAAAGATAAGACAACATACTAAGAATTAAAGATAAATCCAAATAAAAGAACAGAAAGATAAACAAAGTAACATATAAGAGAGATAAAAAAATAAAGATAAAACGAAAAATCCATAATAAAAGAAAAGAAAAGAAAGCATAATAGATAAAACAATATCAAGAGAAAATGAAAAATCCATAAGAAAGGAAAAGTAAAGATAAACAAAGAAAAATGTAAAAGAGATAAAACAACATAATGAAATAAAAGGTAAAAAAGGTAAACCTATAATAAAAGAAAAGAAAGCAAAATATATAATATAATAAAATGAAAAGAAAAATGATAAATCTAAAATAAAAGTAAACAAAGATAAACAAAGAAAAATATACAATATTATAAAATAAAAAGAGAAAATGATCAATCCTTAACAAAAATAAGAGAGAAAAACAAAGAAAAAAGATAATATAATAAAATATAAAGAGAAAATGATAATCCATAAAAAAATTAAAAAAGAAACACAAAGAAAAATATATTAAATAATAATATAAAAAATAAAATGATGAACAAAGAAAAATATACAATATAATAAAATAACGATAAACAAAGAAAAATATATTAAATAATAAAATAAAAAGAGAAAATGATAAACAAAGAAAAATATACAGTATAATAAAATAACGATAAACAAAGAAAAAGATATTAAATAATAAAATAAAAAGAGAAAATGATAAACAAAGAAAAAATAAAAAAGATAAAACCAATCTAAAGTGACATGACACCAAAATTATATTATTGTATAAATATGTCGCGGATGTCAATTTTTTTATTTGTTTATCGAAGAATTTATCATAAATTTCCCTTTTTTCCTGAGCTAGAAGAGGAAATTAAATAAAAAGGGGAAAGTTCCACTTTTTCCTGTTTCAATAAAGGAAATTAAATAAAAAGGGGAAAATATATCTTGTTTCCCTATGTGAGTAAGGGGAAACTAACTAAAAAGGGGAGAATTCCTTCTTTTTCCCCTATATGAGTAAAGGGTTATCAAATAAAAAGGGGGAAAAATCCACCTTTTTTCCTATTTAAGAAAGGGGAAATTTCGCTCTCTTTTCCCTATGTGAATAAAATGAAATTAAATAAAAAGGCGAAATTTCCCTCTTTTTTTACATATGTTAGAAGGGGAAATTAAATAAAAAGGAGAACATTCCACTTTTTTCCTATTTCAATAAGGGGAAATTAAATAAAAAAGGGAAATTCCACTCTTTTTTTCCTATTTCAGTAAGGAGAAATTAAATAAAAAGGGGAAAATTTATCTTGTTTCCCTATGTGAGGGGAAATTAACTAATAAGGTGAAATTTTCTTCTTTTTATCTTATATTGTGGAGTAAGGGGAAATTTAACTCTATTTTCCCTATGTGAATAAATGGATATTAAATAAAAAGAGGAAATTTCACTCTTTTTCCCTATGTTAGAAGATGAAATTAAATAAAAACGAGAAATTTCCCTTTTTTCCCTATTTCAGTAAGGGGAAATTAAATTAAAACGGGAAGTTCTCATTTTTCCGTATTTCAGTAGGGGAAATTAAATAAAAAGGGGAAAATTCATCTTGTTTCCCTATGTAAGGGGAAATTAACTAATAATGGGAAATTTCCTTCTTTTTATCATATATGAGTAAGGGGAAATTAAATAAAAATGGTAAAATTCCCTTTTTTCTCTCCTATATGAATAAGAGGAAATTAAATAAAAAAGGGAACATTCCTTTTTTTCTCTATGTGAATAAAGGGAAATTAAATAAAAAAGTGAAATATAATTTTTTTCCTATTTAAATAAGGGAAAATTAAATAAAAAGTGAAAACTTCTCTTTTTCTCCTATGTGAGTAAGGGGAAATTAAATTTAAAAGAGGGGGAAATTTCCCTCTTTTCCCCCTATATGAGTAAGGGTAAATTAAATAAAAATGAAAATTGTCCCTCTTTTTTCCCTATGTTAGAAGGGGAAATAAAATAAAAAGGGGAAATTTCTTTTTCCCATTTCAGTAAGCGAAAACTGTACAAAAAATGGGAAAATCCAGCTTTTTTCTATGCGAGTAAGGAAATTAATAAAAAGGGGAAATTTTCCCCCTTTTATCCCAATGTTAAAAGGGGAAATTAAATAAAAAAGGGAAATTTCCACCTTTTTTCTCTATGTTAAAAGGGGAAATTACATAAAAAGGGGAAATATGCAAATCCTAACCCTTTGAAATGTCACGATACCTTATTTTATTTACCGTAGCTATGGTAGGCTTAACAATACTAATAAACTATCACACACAACTCGGTTAGGTTCTATGCTAAGTTTTCCACCTTACTATAGTATCCACTCGGCATATATAATTATCTGTTTTATCTCCGCATTATCTATAATTATATATACTTATCTGTTTTATCTCCGCATTATCTATAAATATATATATTTATCTGTTTTATCTCCGTATTATCTATAGTTATATAAATTTATCTGTTTTATCTCTGCATTATCTATAATTATATATATTTATATGTTTTATCTCCGCATTATCTATAATTATATATCTTTATCTAATTTATCTCCGCATTATCTATAATTATATATATTTATCTGTTTTATCTCCGCATTATCTATAATTATATATATTTATTTGTTTTATCTCCGCATTATGTATGCATAACAGAGATAATAAGTATTTCGGTGTTATCTGGGATTTCAAATCCGTAGTAGCATCTATTCCTAGTTAGTGGATGTTCCTTGTCTATTAGCCACGATTTAGTGGTTATTCTTTGGCCCCCTTGGAAGATAGCCAAGAAATAGCCATTGAAATGCTATTAGGGAATGATACATATTTACAGTATGTTTGCGTTATCTAAGCGAAGGACCATTTTGCGATATATATCCTCATTTATCATTGGATTTAATATATAATTATACATATCTGTAATAAAACATCAAGCTTAAGAAAAAATGAATTTTTTTACATTTACAAATATAAGATAGATTTGTACATTTAAAAAAGTAAAAAAGTATCATTTCATTTTTTATCTTTAGACAATTATAGCTTAGGCTAAAATGAGTGAAAACGGAAGTATAAAAAAAATAAAAAGTTAAAAAAATTATAAAGTTAGACTAAAAAAAACAAAAAAAAACAATAAAAAAATAAAAAATTAAAAAAAATTATGAAGTTAGACTAAAAAAAACTAAGAAAAACAATAAAAAAATAAAAAATAAAAAAAAATTATGAAGTTAGACTAAAAAAAAAAAAAAAAACAATAAAAAATAGAAAATTAAAAAAAATTATGAAGCTAGACTAAAAAAACAAAAAAAAAAAAAAATATGAATGTAAGCGTTAATAAATATAAAGTTACACTCACGCAAGAAAACTATTTTTATTTACGATAATTTCATTATAAAAAGTTTTAAGTTTTTCAAAGTCATTAAAACTTTTGCTAATACTTTTTAAAAATATTTTCTTTAAAGTTTCGACTTCCATGAAAAGTTTTTTTTCGCCTGGACTAAGTAGCCAAAAACTTATAATTAAGCCGTTAAATTATAGGTTTATTTTGAAAAATATATGTCTGAGAAACTATGACGTCATAATGTAGGCGGGGCTTATTTATTGTTCAAATGACGTCATAATGTAGGCGGGGCTTAATTATTGTTCAAATGACGTCATAATTTAGACAGGGCCTATTTAATGTTCAAATGACGTCATAATGTAGGCGGGGCTTATTTATTGTTCAAATGACGTCATAATGTAGGCGGGGCTTATTTATTGTTCAAATGATGTCATAATGTAGGCGGGGCTTATTTATTGTTCAAATTACGTCATAATGTAGGCGGGGATTATTTATTGTTCAAATGACGTCATAATGTAGACAGGGTGTATTTATTGTTCAAATGACGTCATAATGTAGGCAGGGCTTATTTATTGTTCAAATGACGTCATAATGTAGGCGGGGCTTATTTGTTGTTCAAATGACGTCATAATGTAGGTGGGGCTTATTTATTGTTCAAATGACGTCATAATGTAGGCGGGGCTTATTTATTGTTCAAATGACGTCATAATGTAGGCAGGGCTTATTTATTGTTCAATTGACGTCATAATATAGGCGGGGCTTATTTGTTGTTCAACTGACGTCATAATGTAGGCGGAGCTTATTTATTGTTCAAATGACGTCATAATGTAGGCGGGCTTGTTTATTGTTCAAATGACGTCATAATTTAGACAGGGCATATTTATTGTTCAAATGACGTCATAATGTAGGCGGGGCTTATTTATTGTTCAAATGACGTCATAATGTAGGCAGGTGTTTATTTTTGTTTTCAATTGACATTATGAAATGGGCGGAGCTTATTTTTGTGTTAATATGACGTCATACTTTGGGCGGAGCCTATTTGTGCGTTCAAATGACGTCATAAAATAAGAGGGGCTTGGTTTTGTGTTAATCAGACGTCATACTATACTAACATACTAACATACTAACATATGACTAAAATATGACTAAAATATGACTAAGATACATCGACAAACTGACTGACATATGTGTACAACGTCACTAAAATGTGTCATAAATATGACTAACATATGGCTAAGATATGACCAAAATATCTCTAAAATGTGACTAGCATATAATTAACATATGACTTAAATGTGACTAAAATTCGACTAACATAGAACTAACATATGACTAACATGTAACTAAAATATAACTAAAATATAACTAACATATGACTAAAATGTTTCCTAATTATGACTAATATATAACTAAAATACGAATAGAATGTGTCTAAAATATGACTAACATATGACAAAAATATGACTAAAACACGTCTAGGCTATGAATAGTATATAACTAAAATATGACTAACATAAGACTAAAACATGACTAAAATTTTTCTTTAACATGTCTAGTATATAACTAATATATGAATAAAATATTTCTATAATATAACTAACGTATATGACTAAACTATGATCAAAATACGTCTAAGATATGACTGATATATGACTACAACGTCACTAAAATATGACTAAAATTTTACTAATATATGATATGAATAAAAAGTGACTAAAATGTTATTAAAATATGACTAAAATCTGACTAAAAACGTGACTAAAAACGACTGAAAAATGACTAAGATATGAATAAAATGCTACTAACATATGACTAAAGTCTGACTAAACTATGACTAACATATAACTGACATATAACTAAAGTGTGACTAAAATATGACTAACATATAACTAATATACTGTATGACTAAAATGTAACGAAAAATCGGCTAACATATAACTAACATGTGACTAAAATATGACTAACATATAACTAAAATATGACTAAAAGTGACTAAAATATGACTAACATATAACTAATATATGACTAAAATGTGACTAAACATGTCTAGGACATGAACACCACTTGACTAAACTGTGAATAAAAAATGTGACTAAAAAATGTGACTAAAATATGACCAATATATGTCTAAAATATGACTAAAATACAACTAAATAATGACTAAAACATGACTAAATAATGACTAAAATACGACTAAATAATGACTAAAATGTGGCTAAATGTGAGAAATAAGAGTTAAATGACTTCACTGAAAAACAGGAAATTATCTGTAATTTTTTCCAAGAATTTTATTCTTTTTTGTTCGTAAATAAATTATTTTGTTATTGAAAAAATATTTGGAATAATTGCATTACTGTAATGTTATTTGGATCGAGCAGCACAAGTGAGGTAACCAACATTTAAATAACATAGAGCTTACCTCACTTGTGCTATTGTTGATTTATTTATGTTCACGTGACACTTTTTCAACTATGTTATACAGTGTCAATGACTGCATTTTGTTTGATTGTTTTATATGGATCTACACTAGTACAAGTGAAGTAAGGTCTACGTTTTTTGAATGTGGTTCACCTCATGTGTGCCTTGGCCATCCGTATAAAAGCACAAGTGAGGTAGACTCTATGTTATTTGAATGTGGGCTGTCTCCAGTGTGCTAATGTAGATCCGTATAATAGCACAAGTGAGGTAAGCTCTATGTTGTTTGAATGTGGTTACCTCACTTGTGCTATTGTCTATCCATCAAATGTATTTCTTGTGGGCCAATACCTCAATTTTGATATAGGACCACACAATGATTAACAAAATATAATTTTCTATTTGTTATATTTTGCTAAACTTCGTCAATGGAATTAGTATTGAAGTTGTATGAACATCTGGTAACGTTGTTTAAACGTTATAAAAACTATTTACAATTTTTACGCTAATTAACTTCAACACAACGTTATATGAACATTTTTAAAACAACGTTCCCTCAACTAACAATTATTTAATGTTTCTGAAACGTCTGTTTATAACTAGTCCACAACAAACCAGTACTTAACGTTTCATTAACGTAGTTTATGTAAACATAGCTCAATAAACCCACACTCAACGTTTAACCCTATAACGCCCATTGGGTCTTTTAAGTGACGTTTCAAAAAGCTTATTTTCAATGCAAACATTGTTGTATTAACGATCTTATGACCTAAATAATTCGGGCGTTATAGGGTTAATGTTAAATATATTATTAGACAGGTTTTCATGAAATGTTATTTATAAGTAAGTATATGAGTAACCATAAATAGAGGATAGTTCTGTAATCGAGAAAAAAACTGTATAAATAGAAACTTGCCACACTAGAGTACTTATAAATATTCTGTCGTTAAATTATATGGAAACTTCTTTTTTTCGCCCTGCAATTAAAATTAGGTGTTTTCTTCACATTTTGCTTATTAGTTCTCTACTTTTTTTTCTCCTTTCTCATTTTGCTCATTCTTTCTTAATTTTTGTTAAATCTTACATTTAAACAGTGTTTTATTCTCTCGGCATTTTTCATGTTATTTCATACGTTTAACTGTGTTTCCTTCTAATTTTGATGTTATACCTTACCTAGGTGATGTCATACTTTCAAATAGGCTAAATAAACCAGCATTCAAGTAAACTTTAGCATTATCGTGACACACCAAACAAAACCTAACCTGACTACTATTCTAATGTTTTTTGGTGGCACACACCATTTAAGGAGAAAAATCAGGTTAGGTTTTGTGCGATGGGTCATGGTAGTGCTAAAGTTTATTTAGCGTAAGTCCTATTTGAAATTATGACGACACAAAGCTAGATGCAAACACGGTTAAATGTATGAAATAACATTAAAAATGGCGAGAGAGTAAGCAAAATAACAAAAAAAAACAATTAGACAAACATATTCAAAACATTGAGAGAGAACGAGTAAAATGTGAATAAAACAGCATTAAAAACATGAAATGTTATGGAAAATGGCAAGGGAGTAAGCAAAATATGAATAAAAGATGGTTAAACGTTAGATATAACATAAAAGTTGAGAGAGAATGAGTAAAATGTGAAGAAAACAGTTAATTTTTTCTTAACCCTACAATTAAAATTAAGTTGCCATATAATTTAACAAAATATTTATAGGTACTAGTGTCGCTTGTTTCTATTTGTACCATTTTTTTTTCTATTACAGAACTATCCTTAATAATTACCAATATATGTACTTACCTAGCTACTTTAAGTATATTTTTTCACAAAATTGAATCCTTTAGTGTTCTATTTTGAAAAAATAATTCAGTAAGTTTATATATATATCAAATTTCCTCTTTAAAATAATATTTTGGCACCCTGCATGTTTTGCAGTATAATTATGCTTCTAATTTTTAGTAATTACACAATTTACAAGTTTTTGGTACTGTCTAACCGTTTGTCATTGTAAGCATTTCTGACGTCACATCTGGGTGATGTCTTATTTTCAAACAAGACTTAATTAAACCAGTATTTAACCAAATTTTAGCATTATTGTGAATCAACAAAATCTAACCTGACTTTGCCCTTCAAATGATGTTTTTGCTTGAAAAATTAAAAAATAAATCTGGTTTTTAGTAACTTGAAAATATTTTGCTATTTTTTCATTGAATAAACTTTGCTTGAATAAAAAATATCTTATGAATTAAATTGAAAAAAAAAGGTTTCATATCCCTAATTAATATAGAAAACATTTCCATATTTTTTTACTTCAATCTTTTGTTACCTCTTTGATGGACGCCCTATTATATCAAAAAAGAATACATTTTAGTGGGTGAATGAAAAGTGTTAGTAGCTGTTCAATAAATTGCATTAGACAGTAGATTTTCATAAAATATAAGTTGCAAAACATCTAAACCAATACTACCAAGTAAAATGGTTTTCATAAATTAAATATTTGTCAAGTTATAACTAAAATTGTTGGTCATCTGTGGCTATTTAAAGGAATGCTTAGTTATATTGACAAAATAAATCCTTGAATGGTCCTGCTGTTTTTGCAGTTCAGCAGTATAAAATGGTCCCCTCATATCGAAATCAATTGTGCATCATTCACTTCCCTATTTTTTTAAAGTGGCAATGGTTGATGTACCCTAAATTTCAAAACTGTTTTGCCCCACAAATATGGTTGGTTTAATTTGAAAATGCTATCAATTTAAGTTAATTTTTGTATTCGTAAAATATATATTCTTCAGTATATAGTGTAATTTTTTAACCCAATAAAAATTTATCCAGGTTATTGAAGTCCAATCTAATTATTATATAATTAGACCACAGTTCTAGTTTTCAATGGTAAACAATTAAATCTAGCTCTTACAACCATGCCAATTCTTTGGGTGAATAAAAAAACATGTTTATTTTGGGAATTTAAATTTCAAATGCATAAATCATTCCTATACTATCAAGATATTTGTTTACTTGAAATAATATATTTTTAATATACTTAAAATGTTTTCCTTTTTTATTGTTAAAACATTTAGTTACTTTACTTTTCTGCATATGAAAATTGTATTAATGTTTGTTGTCTCCCATCAGCTTAACATATGTAGCCATTAGAAAATGTAGTTGAACATGTAAAATAAAATTATAATTTGTGACATTGGTAATCCTGTGAAAAAATTAACTTTACTTTTTTGACAGGCAAGCACAGGAAGCACTCTGGTGGTCGTGGTAATGCAGGTGGTCAACATCACCACAGAATTAACTTTGACAAATACCATCCTGGTTACTTTGGTAAGGTATGTATCGGCCCCTTACAATCATAACTAAATTGATAAAAAAAAATACTAGAAATGGAAAATTCAAATTTAAATTCAATCGGTTTTTGAAACCAAAAAACGGTCATTAAATCTATTAATAAGTCTAGAGCCTCTTTTTCTGATAGTTGGTGTTTAGTTCACCAATTCTTTTGGGGTTTCTTAATTTTCTATCTTTACTCCACAAAATACTAGTTTTTGGTAATCTACTTATGCCTATTGTGTTCAAAAAATAAAGTATCCAATATCCAATGTAACGGTTATTAAATATCTGATTTACAACCCAGTCAATCAATGTTAACTTTGTATCTAAGAATGTTCTATTCTTTTCATGTAGTGTAGTGTTTTTTTAATTTAATTCATTTTCTTATAATTGATTTTGTGTTTCAGCTTGGTATGAGAAATTACCATTTAAGAAAAAACCATCATTACTGCCCAACTGTAAATTTAGATACATTGTGGTCCTTGGTATCTGAACAAACCAGAGAACACTACAAGACTGTCAAAGATAAGGCCCCAGTGATTGATTGTGTCAGAGCTGGCTACTTCAAAGTTCTTGGAAAGGGTTCACTTCCAAGACAGCCCGTCATTGTTAAGGCTAAATACTTCTCTAAACGGGCTGAAGACAAGATTAAAAAAGTTGGTGGCTGCTGTATTTTAACAGCGTAAATAAATTTACACACTATCTTTGTTTTGAATTCTTTTTAAATATTTATAAAGTTCCATATTGTCCATTGAAGATAGATTTCTCCTCAATAGAATTATTAATGAGTCTTGATGTGGTTAGTTGGGATTTTAAATTACATACCATGCATAAATAAAATTTGAAAAAGTATATGGAATTGGAAAAAATCACTTATGATTAAATTAACATTAGGAAATTTAGTTATTTTTCTCAGATAACTTCATTGAATAAGGCTATCCTTGCAAGGTAATTGCCATTCACAATACATTTATTATTTTATTGCTAAGGTTTTCCGACTTGAATCAACCTCAAAGTTGTTGGCAAGTTACAATTTGTACTTGGTCTGCATTAATGAACTAAATACCCAAAATTGCCAAGTTTTCTCTTGCAATCAAACCAATATCCATTTAGCTTCTACATCTTGCATACGAATCCACTTGAAAGTGAATTGTTCAGGTTACTGTAGATTAGAGGACATGTTCATAACCTGATGCACATTGCCAAAAATAAATTTGTGTATAGAAGTAATGTAAAATGATGCTTTTGGGATCTTTGCACTGCTCAAAAGATGCAGACCTGCGTGTTACACTTTACATAGCATTTATAAGTTGAATGGTCTGAAATTCCCTCGATCACCGAATGTGACGACTCTATTATAGGGAGTGGTAATAATGGGCTTACCATGAAATTTTTTCTTGTTTTTCCTATCTACAATAAAACATTTTTGTAAACATAATTGTCTGATGTAGATGCGAATGCGTCGATCCACAAATGCATATAGTCCGTTTACGTATCCATGTCTCGTTGACTGTTAAAAAACTTGACCATTACCAGACTTCGACATTTTTATGAACACTATGCCTTCATCCCAAGGTTAGCAATTTATTAGGCTATCCATCCTGCGGATACCCTATTACAATCGATATGCCTCTTGCGTTCACAGGTGCTGAATACCCTCCGGGTAGAGGCCCGTTTTTTATATATTCATTAATTCTTCGTTCACAGAAGAGGTGAAGGTTTATGTTCATTTTTTGTCGAGCGAGTGAAACGAAGTTAAGACATAGGTGTTACTATTCCGTCGTCGTCGTCTGCGTCCGGACATTCAACAAAAGGTTCAAGTTTTTATTTTCTTAA
>JARUHE010306218.1:0-12415 GCA_031471125.1 Archaeomysis grebnitzkii | reverse complement strand
TAAATGATCGCTCGACATAACTAGTTATTAAATAAATATTTACATATTAAAACATACATTTTATTAAAAACTTGAAATTCATGGTTAACGGAGGTATTTATTTCTTGGTAGAAGCGTTTTTATCTATGATAAACGTAGTCGTGGAATTATTTTGTTAACTTTTAACACTGGTGACCGATAATCTTTAAATAAACAAATAATTCTTTTTTGCAAGATGAACTCGATTGACTCGAGAAGTGCCTCTTTCGAAGGCCAGATGGAGTTGATCTCTCTGGACAGCTCTGGCTCCCATCTCCACTCCTGCTCTACAACGCATCTCTCGTATGAAGGCCTGTCAAGATGCGGGAGAATCTGGTACCGCGTGCAGGAGCTGTGCTACAGGGTGAGGGTTGCGTTTTGGCACTGCGTTGAGTACTTCCGCCAGAAGTTTTGCGAGCAAGGAAACTCTATTGTTTGAAGGCGATGTTGAGGGTGAGTTGTAAGTTATTGTTTGCCTTTTGAAACTTATTCTATAATTATTCATTCTTACATTTCTCGGTTCTCTTGTTCGAGAAGTTCAGAGGTTACACTAATCAAGACACCACAACACCATAAAAGTTCTAGGTTTTGGTTTAAATTCCACAGAAAAAATGGCGTTCTTGAAAGGTATTTTTCAACGTCCAATATGTTATGGTCTTGATTTTTTTATTTACTTCTCCGTGAAATTTAAACCCTTTCTATAGTTAACCTTCTTCTTTCTGGGTTTTGTTTTTTTAAAACTAGCAGAACAACGAATATCTATGTAAACTAAAGATGGATGCATTCGAATTGTAATCTATTAGTGATGTTTAATTAATTCGCTTAAAACATTTCTCTGGTCAAAGTTAACTTAAAATGTTTAGTAATCAAAATTATTTTGTCTAGATATTTTTAACTAGGTTGTGACGTACGCTTCAATATATTAATGATAAACAATAATTTAAACATGGATGCAAAATTTACTTTAAAAATTTAGATGTAAAATTGTAAACTCATAAACTCAAATAATTCTACAAATTAAACAATTTGATTTTTTAAAAACCTTGTGCATGCGCCCAATTTTAATGGCAAAACGTGGGTTTTAAGCTTAATGTGCGGTAATAAACACTCTTGCAAAATCACACCATTCCACATTGCTGAAACATTTTTATATTTCTACTAACCTGAACCTTATGTTATCACGGAAAATATTTCCATTCACGGGACCTTGAATGTTTGGTTACTCTTTAATTACAAAATCAAGTTTGTCGAGGGCTTGTCCCATTTGCTTACCAGCTCTTTTCATAATTCATTGCATTCCAGAGCAGGTCTGGAAGATATTATGGTTTCTTTCGCCAGCTTAATTTAAATAAACATAAGCAATAAAAGTTGTTTGAACGTAATATTAATTTT
Source organism: Archaeomysis grebnitzkii (assembly GCA_031471125.1). Taxonomy (NCBI): domain Eukaryota; kingdom Metazoa; phylum Arthropoda; class Malacostraca; order Mysida; family Mysidae; genus Archaeomysis; species Archaeomysis grebnitzkii. The sequence continues at coordinate 11,005 of JARUHE010306218.1, read as the reverse complement.
CTTAAAAAATGTTTTTCATTCTATAGTATAAACTAGAGGAATCAAACCAATCTCGCGTGTTTGGTGAAAGTTATGACTAATACGTTTATTTTGTTCAAGGTAATTAATGTTTAAAATTCAAATTAAAGTTTTGAACCAAACTTTGATTTAAAAAGTAAATTTTACTAAAATTTGTTCTAAGTAAAAATTGTTGAGGGTAAATAGTTCTTAATTTCATTCGAAGTAAACCTGCTTTTAAGGCTAAGCTTTGAAAGTTATTGAAACCTGTTTTGAATGTATATATAGTTCATTTTATTCGAACTAAATATTCCTATAAAATTAAAAAAAAACGCATTAAAAAGTTATTTAAAATGACTTTTTTTAGATAAAACCAAAAAATTATGAAATTTTGATTTCGTTTTAAAAATTGTTTTCAAAAAAAGATTCTTGTACATTTTCGTAGGTAGAAGTTGGTGGAATAATGTTCTTCATCTCATTCTAAGTAATTTTTTAAAATAACAAATTTATAAACCAATTTTGGGTTTAGACAAACTTTTTTAGAACCACTGATTTCAAAACATTAATTTGTGTTCAAAAACTAAGTAGTGAAAGTTGATCAGAATATTTAGTTATCTTATTTTGTGTAAACATTTTTGTAGAATGTGAAATGCATTATTTTTTTCAAATTTAAAAAAATAGACTCCTAAAATTTTGATTTTTAAGAAATTACAAATTTGATAAACCTTAATGCAGAATAGTATTCAAACGCCCTTTATTTGATTCTAAAGAAACATTGCTGTAAAGTCGCTAACAAAACTTGTTTCCGGTAACGATAAACAGAAAAGCTATCCATCTATAGAACTTTCGCTCACTCTGCTCTCACGCTCGATAAATGGATCTTACATGTTAAACACTTGTCAGTTTGCTTTGTTTGGGCGCATCGGCTGGTACCGATCAGTGTTCTGTAGCTGGGATTGGTAACCATGATGACCATAATCGTGTAACCATGGAAACCACAGTCCTGTAACCATGGAAACCACAGTCCTGTAACCATGGAAACCACAATCGTGTAACTTGTCGAGCGAAATCTTCGTGGTCATCAAACTAAACGGTGCCGAATAATCTGTAGTCAGTTGTGGTTTTAGACTTCATTTCCTAATGCTCGATCCAATTTATGTAGCGAAAATTTCCTTCGTCGTTGTCGTTGTTAACAAGTATTGGTCTTAAGCCGTAACTGGAAGTCCAGATTTTATAAGCTATTAATGGCTGTTGGGGGAGGAGGAAAATCTATTCAGGACGTGGACTACTTGAGCTAAAATTGTTATTTTTTTTATTTCGCATTATTTTAAGTTTTTGTAAATCCTTACTTATAGAATGTATTAAAATTGTCTACTGTAGTTTGACAAGACTTGAAATATTTTAGTAATTTTATAGCTTTTTGTATTTAAAAAGAATTTATTTACCTAAATTATTCTAAATAATATTGATTAAGGACTTTAGCATTTGCAACAAAAAAGTCATTTTAAAGTTTTTTGTATTGAACATTAATTGCCTTAGTCAATATTTTTTAGAATTATTTTTGTGAAACCAATTTATTGCAAATAGTTTATCAAATCTGACTAGACAGAACTTAAACTATTTTGAAATTTGTGTTCATCAAATTTAGATATTGTATGCTTTTTTTTTATTAAACATGAACTGCCTTATATAAAATTTTAAACAATGTTTTTTAAACATTTTTTTTTATAAAGTCTACATTTATTAAGTTTTTAGTTTCCTTTTGGTTCTAAATTTGTATATTGAACTAAAGATTAACATATAAATAGTAGCAGCTTTAATTCGTTTGCGATTTTTCTTGTATTAGTTTTATTTAAATTGAAATCATTATTAATTGGTGTTTATCCCTTTTTATATAATATTTCCAAGAGTACTCTATTTCTAAGGTTTGTATTAATCAATATTTTGATTAGTAATTTAGTTTTCGTTAAATAGCCTGCCATCTTTGGCTGAAGTAACTATTTTCTCTTCTCTCGTTTTCGTTAAATAGCCTGCCATCTTTGGCTGACGTAACTATTTTCTCTTCTCTCTTTTTCAGAAGATCCAACCGAATGAAGATATATGAAACAATATTTTTTAGACTTTTTAAAATTAATATAAGTTTTTTAGCTATGTTTTAATATAAAATCCAACCAGTATTTTATTTTTGTTAGACTAATTATCTTTGTAATGACAAAATAAATTTGGTTTTCCATGCAAGTTTGTTTGCTCTAAAGATTTAAATTTTATTTTAAACTTTGGTTTATTTTATAAATTTATTTTACTTTTTATATTTTGTAGTTTTAGTTGAAATAATTTAATATTTTAATTAATTTAATATAATTTTGTTTGAATAAACTTCGTTCGTTTCTTTCTAAAACATGTAAGCTTGCCAATAAATTAACAAGATTAAACCGTTTTTCTTATCCTTTAAAGTTAGCGTCAAACCGCCTCTATTTGCCTGGTCATTGGCCTAAGAGCACGACCACCTCTTCCTTAATATTTATGATAAATACTCTCAAGGTGCAGCGCTGGGCATCGGCTGTTTTATTTATATAATCGATCAACAATTCAATCTTTTTTGATAATTAGTTTCCTAATAAGGTTTAACCAACACACTTTACTACAGGCCTTTCACATCCAACTGATTTTTATGCAATACGTTTTCGACCCATCTTTTCTTAATAAGAGAGTCACTTTCTTGTCGTTCGATCAATGTTAAAACGGTTGATCTGATCAACAAAGTTGATCAGATATGAAAAAAAGTTAGGTCGATATCACAATTATGGTTTGTATCTACGCTACCAGTTGAGTTCCCAATGTTTTATTACAAGTCAAAATTGTATGGCAAGTAACACGGGAGGCCTTTGGCAGTCTGCATTGGTTTAACCATGATAAAGTAACTTGCATCATGGGTTTAACGTAGTTCGATTTTCAGGGTGTAGCTTTATTTAAATTTTTATGATAAAGGTTTAAAAAAAATAAACACTTTAGAATTACTATTCGTTCTTGCTGTTCTAAAAATGTTAAATTGTGCAAATTTTGTTGCCGTTTAATTGTTTTTGGGTATTTGCTTTCATTTTAATATACATACCAAACCATTGTGCATGTTAAGTTGATTATTCAAACCATAAGCCACTGTAATTACGAATGAAAGCTACAATAAAAATAAGATTCTAAACTGTACAGTACATACAAAATGGTTACTTTAAATGTAAAGTTTATAATCGTATATAACTTTTTTAAAATAACGTTTGTGAATCCTTTCCATTTTTAGCCATAAGCTATGTGTATACATAAATCGAAATTTTATAGCAGCGTGAACCGTAGTCCGTTTCAAACCATTTTACTAGACAACCAAGTAAACTGATTGTTTTTTGCATATTCCAATCCTTGTAAGTTTGAACATTTTTAGATATTAATTTTAAATTATTTGATAAAGCGTAATTTTTAACGTTTTTAGTTTACTACAACGCTGCTTGAAGATCGTGGAAGTTATACTTAATTTATGGATTACTTTTTTACAAAATGGCCGTTCAACTTGTTATTAAACATGTTGTTGACGGCTGAATACATTATAGATGCTTTGCCCATGATCTATATAATCAATCAAACTGGTTACATAAGTAAACGTTCTCATAGTTTGGATTTGTGGGGTTTGTTTAGGGATAAAAAAAATTCGTGTTTTGTAGAATTAATTTTATCTATTGTACTCTTAACTCGATTTTAAAGCTTAAAACTGAGCTTTTCCAAAATAATTAATGATTGAAATATTAAGGCTATTGTCTTTTCATAAACTAACCTTTATCACAGTATCCCTTGTAGAATTCTTTATTGAAATACTGTTTTAATGTTTTTTTTTCTACATGGTAGTTGATGCACACGCTTTCCTCCTAATGATGATAATCTAAGAATTACAGCTTCTATATAGCGCAGTCTCTATTCAATGAACACTTTTCACCGCTTTATATATTTAGGCTTTGCTGCATGGCATGTGGGTAATAAGACATATGACGCTTCCTTCAAACCGAGGTAAGCTTAGCATACGAGATTTGAAGAGAATACAGCCACGTTCAAATTCTCAATGGAATAGCCTTAGTGAGCTCGAATCGGTGCCGTGAGATTTGTTTGTGCAACATTAATCCACAGGCAGCATTCGTATCCACGCGGCTACCATCTCTCATTAATATATTTAATCTAACTTTATTCAGAACCGATTTTTTTACTGGTCAAGTTTATTTACTTTAATACGTAAAAATGTTCTCTTGATAAACTTGGCGGTCAGTGCAGAACAACCTCGTATAACTTTGAACTATTTTTTGAGCTGTTAGACCATGAGTTATATATGTGGAGTTGGGAATCGTAGATGAGCGCGCGAAGGCGGTAATTACAAATCTGGTGATGCTGAATAAGTTATTGTTCAAATCAAACACCCATTGTGGATCTTGGAGCAGGGAACGTTCTTTTTAAGAACACACTTAATCTGCATATAAAAAAGTTGCTGCTTCTCTTGAAAAAAACTTAAATACTTTTTGGATTAATGTTCACAAGTAACTTTAATTTATATGGTAAATTAAAAAGATAATAACATTAGTTTTATTTTTGTTCAGTATCTAACATAAGTTGTATGTACTGGTTACCATGGTTTCATGTTCATTCTGACCCACTTCATGTATTGAGAAACAGAAGTGTATACCGCCGGGATTCCTTCCCTTCCACACTGGGACGTCCCATAGGATACGATACCGAGCTGTAGATACGGAGCTCCTTCAGGCCCCGGTATAACCACTGGAGACCCTGAATCTCCGTTGCAAGTGTCCTTCAGCTTCTTTCCTCCGAGACACAACTGAAAGATTTTAGTTTGTAAACCTTGAATTCAATGGAAGTATAGGTTTGGATCATCGTATGAATGCAAAAGTTGTTTTAGAGTAATGGCATCTGGCGAGCAAATATGATTTTGGTTCCAACTAGTGACTTATCACTTATAATTTCATAATGTTTCTTTAGTAAACATACATTGTTGTATTTTGATTATAGGCTTGTATTAAACTAAATGCACGGTCGCGCATGTACTTTTATTCAATAGTGGAACAATTTACAAAAATCAATATATATGAATTATACAGAAGGGAAGCACAGAAAATTTGACAACCTAAAAACAGTTCCAACTCACCTGAATGTCCTTCGTGAACATATTGTTGTACATGTCGATCCTGCACTTCTCGTCCCTCAGCAACGGCAGCTTCACCTTCAGGAGGACGTTGCTCTGCGACTTCCTCTCAGTGGCGCCCCACCCAGCCACGACCAACCTGCGCAGACCCACGAGTCGCTTCACGTTCAGGTTGTGAGGCGGGAGGCAGATGGGTTGAATGTAATCTGTAAGATATTGAATGACACTTTATGACAAAATTTAAGGATTGGAAGAGGACTGTTTTCGATTTCCATCGTGATGTACATTTTATTGTATATAAATTTGTGAGAACTGTTGCCATTAAAGCAATCTATAGAAATTATTTTTGTTGTGAAGTACTCGAGAATGATTCATGCATATGTGAAACTCGTTATTGTTTCTTGTAATTTGATATATCACGTTCATCTGTAATGGTTATTTTGTTGGTAAACATTTTAGAATGAAAGTCGTAAAAAATTACAAACCATATTATATTTATGTTATTTGGCTAATCTACTTAGACCAGTTTTATTTATTAGTATGTTTTGAAATTTGAAACTTCTACCCTCCACAAATTGATAAATTAATATAGATTTCATTTGTGAAAGAAAGTAATTCCTAAGGAAGAGGTTCCAGAAGAACATTAAAACATTTTCAAATATAAAACCTAGAAATGCGAACCTGTAAAATTGACTGTTTGCCGCAGCCTTATCAGAGCAATGTCATTGATGAGTTTTTTTGGATCCCATTCATGGTGGACGATGATCTCCTCAGGAGTCAGGTCCAAATGAGGATCCACACAAATGTCTTTGTCGCAATCGGGATCTGCAGCGAAGTCGTGCTCACCCAGCCGGATGTGTGTGCTGCAAGACACATCGGAGGCTTTATTGAATGCTATATAATAATGCAGTTTAAGTTCAAAGCAAAAAAGTTTGTCTTCAGGTCTTTGAATTTTTAGAACACTGCGGCCTAGCTTTTGGTTTAATTAAGACATTGGAGGGGAGGTAGGTTTAAATCACTCCATTTTATATGGCCTAATAACAAAATGTAAACAAAGCATATATAAATTTATATAGTATATTAATATTTAAATAATTATAATTATACTTCATAAGTATTTTTAATATTACAAAATACGAATTAATAACTATTAATAAGTTTTATATTTAATATAAATATTTATAAAAAAAAGATTGAAAACACTTTCCATCAAGATCTGCACAACTCCCCTCAGTAAGAAATGTTACGCTTTTGTTAAACTGTAAATTTCTTTGGATTATGTGACTTTTTTACACTTTTTAGAATCAATGTACGTGATGCAGCTTTTAAGTCGCCGTAAGTGTCAATGTTTTTGAGAGGACCAGTGCCGGAGATCATTTAAATTAAAATTGAAGAAAAACCAAAGTTGAATGCTCCAAACCGTGGACTTACATTCCGAACGCCTCAGGGACACAATGCGCAGCCGTCAGAATATATTTCTCGTTGATTAGAGAACCCGAACACGAGAAACTTTCTCGACTTTTCAAATCTGGTCCTGAAATTGAAAGAACAAAAATATAACTTTCCATTGTTATAATTTTACAGACATAAATGTAAACATTTTTAAAAGTTTGTACTATAAGGCTTCACTAACCACATAATTTAAAATAAGAGATTTGAATGGCCGACAATAACAAATGTGAACCCTTCACAACTATAGCCATGTTTCCGATTCTAACAGTTTCAAAATGGTAACGTCACTCTTTTTGAAACCAATATAGATAGCTCGGAAATACAAAATCCAGAAAAAATTGAAATAAAAGTCCGCTGTTTATGTAAACAAACTCCAATGAAAGTTAACTTTTAATTTTTCTTTAAAAAATCAGTCTAAATATAAATTTATGAAAGTATTAATTGAATTTAGTAATTCTATTAAAATAAAACAAAATATTTAAAAGCTTATAGTTGAGTTATGAAGAAGCTGATGGCAACTGAAAAGTTGCCATAACTGATTGATCTGATTTTTTCTTTATTATTTTCTTTAAAAATTGTTTATAGCCTATGTATATATACATTTAACTTGTTTATTAACAATCTATAGAAATATTTAAAAAAAGTTATCGCCTTATTATATATAAAATTGAATGTTTACATTTGTATTCCATGACGTCATCTGGAAACCTCATGTTTGTAAAATTTTGCTTTTTTGATGAAACAGTTTGCAAACTGTTTTGAAACAGTCTGCGAACTGTTAGAGTCGGAAACACGTATGACGTCATAGTTTTACAAATTTTACGAACTGTTTGCAAACTTTTCGAATCGTAAACATGGCTTATGTCTTCATATTATGAAGTAAACACTAAAAAGGTGAGATATGTATAAACAAATGCATACTGACATTATTCAGTTATAAGGAGAGAATTTATTTATGTTGGCAATATACACTGTAAGTCAAAATGGAATGGTTGTGATCAAGCCATGTCAATGAATGGCAAAATTGGTCGAATTTGCATCATCCTAATGGCAGTATGAAGATCCGTCGATCAGAAATAGTGTAAAGGAGTTGTAAAAAATTATATGAAATGTTCACACTCACAACCTCCTAACAAAAGCTGACTTACGATCATACTTTATTGCCGCCATCCAAGGGAACTCGCCTATGGAAGTTCTCCTGCCTCCGTAGATCCTTTGTAGGCTCACCTGATTGCCACAATTGTTGGGGAAGAATTTGTGGCAACAAACCTGGAATTAAATTAAATTATTTACCCAAACATGACAGTACAATTATTAAACTATTGATATTGCTAAATGTTATTAGTGACAGTAAAACTACAAACTATAATACTTGTTAAAAAGAAAATACTAAGACCTTCAAATCACTGTTTTGAACACCACACAAAGAACTGAATACTTTGTTTATGCTGAGACTATCTTTGCTTTTTAACAGAGTGGTCATTTCAGGACATCTTCTCAATAGAATGCATTCCGATTTGCTGTCACAGGTTTTCCAAATACCTAAAATAAAACAATAAAAATATATTAAAGAAGAAAACCTTTTAATGCTGTTTTCAAATATACCTTACATATGGATCGACAATAGCACAAGTGAGTTTACCTCACTTGTAATATTATCGATCTATATGGTATATTGCTTCTGAAGTCATTAATGTTGAATCAATAAGTTTCAATGTCTAGTATTTCGTAATGTTTCAAATTGTTTGCATAATTTTTACTCAAGCAAAACAATATGGTTCAAACTACACACTTAAAGTAAATAATAATAATAATTAAAAATAATAATAATAATAATAACAATAATAATAACAATAATAAGCAAATAGTAACCTAAGTAAAAAAACATTGGATACATCATCCCTTCCAAAGGTTATTCTAATGTTTAGAGCTTTGATTAAACCTACATTTCAATATTTATTCTGAAATTAATTTCTTCAAGGTAAAATGTTTTTTATAAGGAAAATAAAAGCTCCAACATTTATACATTTATTAAATTAATTTCAATTGATAGAAAAACCTGTCGATGGAATTGGTATAAAACGTACCATCCTAAAAGATGTTTTTTATGGCACTAACTTACCTGCCACAGAAGCAAGTCCGTTGACAATGAAAATGAGAACCGCGAGCCAGTTCATATTTATTCCCAATGAAGTTGAACGTCAATGTTGAAATATGATGAACGTTGTTTGCTTTTCAGGTTTTGTTTGTTTGTTTACTTTTTATTTGTTGATGTATGTATTACTTGTCTATTTACTCAATTATTTGTTTATTTATTAATAAATTGTTTTCGTTTACTCATTTAATTAATTATGAATGTTTTAATTATTTCTTTATAATTTATTTATTCAATTTCACATTTATTTACTTAATTACATTATTTTTGTTTATTTACTTCTTCACTGAATTATTTATTTATTCAAAATTTTAATTGCCAAACTAAAACAAATTTCTTAGCAATTGTCTCAACTTTTAGCTCAACGCTTCGGTGCAAACATTTTTGAGCAATTGAGGCAAATGTAGCAAACATTTTTGAAGCGATCAGGACAATCTGAAATGATAAGACAGGATGCACTCTGAGTGCAATTTTATTCTTTGAATTGCTTTATCATTTGCTATAATAAGAACAATAATAATAATAGTAATATTAATAATAATAATAACAATAACAATAACAATAATAATAATAATAACATTAATCATAATAACAATAAAAAAAATAACAAAGATAAAAGTAATAATAATAATAACAAAAATGATAACAACAATAATAATAATAATAATAATAATAATTATATTGTTAACAATAATATTAATAATAATAATAATAATAATAATAATAGACTTGGACTTTATTTGTTTGTACAACAAGGACACTTTAAAGTAAAATTTCACAAGCACAAAAATAAAGGAAATATTAACAAAACGTACAGATCGAAATACATTTTCACTGACTTATTGTAATTTCCGAAAATTTATATTATTTACTATTACAAACGGTTAATTCGGTTATGTTATTTTAAGTTATGGTGTACTACGCTGTGCTATTCTATGAAATTATTATTATTATTAATATTATTATTAATAGTAATAATGATATACTTTTTTTACTTTATTAATTTAAAAAAATAGACACACTAAATACAAAAAACTAAAAATAGCAATAGCAATAAAACAATTTTATAAATCTTTGACGCAATAACTACATACATAAATAAAATGACAATTGAACAACAATTGGATAAATTTTATTTATTTATTTTTCACATTTAAATCTAATACTGAAAACCGTCAACTTTAATAATACTGTAATAGCCAAAGAAAACAAAACTTAAAACATTAACAATAAAAACGTGTGCAATACTAAAAGACGAAAGAAATTGACAAACAAATAGGTCTTAGTAAAGTAAACTCTTCAGTTTGTCTCGCGTTTCAGAAAAAACTAAAACCTAAGTGAAAGATAAAAACTATTTTTTTAAATCTTTCATGGACCAGAAATCCGTTTTCTAATATATGATGAGACCTTCCACACATCTGTTATTTAATTGAGAACAATAAAACCAAACAGACTTATGAAATTATGCATAGTCGATCTTTTATTTTAAAAGTTGAAGTTCTTACCATTTAAGACGTCTAGAAAAGTAATTAATATTTAAACGGATATTTATTTAAATTATTCAAGGTTAGTTTATTTTTCATTAAAACAAATGCCATCTTGTTCAAAAATATATTTCATTTTAGCAGGATTAAGTAGCTTATTTTAATTATTATATTATTTAAACCATAAACGAAACTTATTTTTGGACACCATTCATCATAACGTTTAAAACCTGCCTTTTAAAGGTTCTACATTTTCTTCGATTTTCGCCATTCCCTCTTTCTTACCAATGAAAACACAAATAAAGAGAATACAATAGAAAATAAATAGTATTAGATTAATATTAATGAACTACAATACAAGATTTGTCATCAAACTTACATTCATAATTTTAGTTTTGAATCATTAAAGAAAAGATTTAATTTCATTCAATACCTGAAGAGCAATTGAGAATTCTAATTAGTGTTCCATTCATTTAATTTTAAGAACGTTTGTAAATATTTTAAATGTATTTTATAATGAGGTTGAAAACTTTATTTGCCAATTAAATCTAAGGCTCATATTCGAAAAAAAAATATGAAATATGTATATATATATATTTTACACGTTTGCGGGCAGAAATGTGAATAAATATATTCAACTGATACCCTCAGGTGACCAGATCTCGCCCTTCAAGCTAAGGGATCAAAGGAATCTTATCCACTGTGCAATCCCCATCCTTAAAAAATGGT
>JARUHE010306207.1:0-12415 GCA_031471125.1 Archaeomysis grebnitzkii | reverse complement strand
TGTTGGCGACAGCACTCTTTGCCATTGTAGCTAATGTGCTGTATAATATATTATATAAAAAAAATAAAAAAAAAAAAAAAAAATTATAGTTGCCGTTTTATCCCCGTTATGAACTCATTTGTTTTAGATTGACATAGACATTGGTCCTTGGTATGGAAGAATATTAAAAGGAAAGCATTGCTGGCTTGTCGATTTAATATCATCATATTTTATTTCTTTGCAAAACTATCCACAATCAATAATGATAATTTTTGTTAATTAATTTCAGGTAACTTTGGATTGTGTTTGGCCAGTGGATAAGTCGACTCGTGATGTGATTAAATCGCAAGATCGGCTAAATGCCATGCATTGGGAGGATTATCTTGAACGACAGTGTCTGAAGATGGACTCGTCTTTTGTCGAGTATAGACCAGAGACTGGATCTTGGGTGTTTAAGGTAACCTAACATTAATTATACAAGAAGATTCATAGTTAGTATGAATGTCTATCATGTATAGTGCAGTAAACTATAACAAACCAGGCTTACATTAAAATTTTCAAACTGCATAAACACTTGAGCTTTACTCTTTCTTTTGACAATACTGGATAGTCCATTTGTTTATGAAAGTCTTAGGATTTCTTGGCTGTAAGTTTCTAGATTGATTTTTATGAAAAATTTAATTTAATTTGGACTTTTGGGTTTAACACTATAATGTCGAATGTCAAGAATTCTTTACAATCAATAATAATAATTAATTTAATACAAATTATAACATTTCGATCTTTATGACTACAACTGTCCAGATGTTATAGGGTTAATCACTTGTAATTATTTTATCAAGTTTCATATTTGATTGATAGCATAAATTATTAGTGTTTATATATAGATTATTTTTGTTTTTCAAACAAAATTTATTTATTGTGTATATAGGCCTACATGCTACTAAATGGGCTCCAATTCCCTAGAGGTATATACTCTCTGATGAACAATAATAATAACACATGGCCCTGTGCCCAGCTATAATATTTCCTTCTAATTTTAGGTGAAGCACTTCAGCAAATATGGTCTTCAAGAAGAAGAGGAAGATGATGGAATAAAATCATCAGTTGTCCATCCACCAAGTAAACCTGAAACAGAGGCTCCGCCCCCAATCATGTCGACGAACACAATCGAAACATCTGCCGCAGTGACGACTCCAAATATTTTTTCAATGAGGGCCGCAAATGAAGCGCCAACGACCACCCTCGCCTCATCTGGGGGGATGGTGACTCCTCGGCTGCCCCTGGGAAAGGTGAGAAAGTTTCATAATTCATCACCAATGAAGATCATCATTCTGTGATATTTTTTTTTATTTTGATGCTGGTTCATTTTCTGTGTACTCCCATTGACAACTTCAAAGGTCAAAATGGAAATCCAGATTGCACTGTAAGAATTGTCACTTGCAGTGTTGGTGCGAAAAAACATCCAATCACATTAGGATATGATGAACATACAATATAATTGTTTAATTCTCTTGTATATATTTCCTCATCAGATATAAATAAATCTCTAGATATCTCTGCATGTCAATAACAAGGATTTGTCTGTCGGTTTTCTCATAGATTTTTTTTAAAGAAATGACTGAATTAATTCCACGTAATTGTTTATGACAAGCTGTGAAAATGAGTCGATGCATGCATTCAAAGCGAATAATCTTGCTGGAAAAATTTAGCAGAATTAGGGTTCTAAAAGGAGGATTAGGTGCACTTTTTATCTTGTGCTATTTTTTCTAACAATTTTAGCCTCTGTTAAATATATGGAATAACCAATACTATGTAACCATTGATTGTCACTATAGCTAATTTACTGCACCAACAAAGGCAAATGTAATGTATGATCATCATACAAATATGTAGCCCTCAATTACTAGCATTACTGCATTGAAAATAAAGTGTTAATCTGTTTATTTCTTTGCAGACATATTTAAATGGAATGACACTCAACTTGCAACCCATGGAGGAAACATTCAACACAATAGCTGCTGAACCAGGTTCGATATGAATATTTTGTTCTGCTAATGGTTGTTTGAATTACTTGTAGCTTTAGTTCATTGGTTGCAGAAACTAAATTTTATTCTTCTTACATTCGAAATGGATCAGGTTTATTGTAGTAAGTCGGTTATGATATAACAGGAATGAGCTATTGTGATCCTGTGGTTCTGAATGGTGTGTAAATCAACATCAGTACATCTTGATTTGTATTTCAATGGAAGTCTTGCAACAAAGTTTGTTTAACAATCAATGGATATTCTCAACAAAATACACTTTTTTTTTCTCTGAACTTAATGAAATATTTTTGATTTTATTGAGAAAACATTTTTTTATTAAGCTCCTGTTGAATTTGTTTAAAGTTATACAAAAAAGTTGATTTACATTATATCATACATTGCCAATTGTTTTTCTTACAAACTTTCATGTAACTTTTCCTATGTCTTTAATGTTTAAAAATAGATTCTGTGTCATCAGTAAAAGAAGATGAATATTTTCAGATGAAGGAGCTTCACTTGGAATTCTCTCCCCAAGTGCCGAAAGGATGACAGTGGCATCGAGAGTGCCAGCATGTGCCGTCCAATTAATGAAAAGTCACTTGTTCATGGATGATGAAGATGACATGGTGCAGGAAGAGATTCAAAGACCCAGTAGAAGCATGAATATCGAGTCGAAAGTGAGGCAAAGAGAAGGGTCACCTGCGTTTCCAATTTCAAGTAAGCTTTCAATTGGTATTGGTTCTGAAAATTATTTTGCAATAAATTTGTTCAAACATCTTGAGATATGACTTGTCCCATTTATTATACGAGGTCACTGTTCTTGATGAGTCGTCGCCAGTCATTTCTATTTTGGATGAACTTCACATCCAATTGTTTCTTTTGTAGATTTGCCACTATACAATCTTTTCGTCTGGTCTTCGGTCTTCCTATTCCTCTACATCCCTGCACTTTCATATTCATCACCTTCCTCTCCACACTTTCCTCGTCTCTTTGCCTCCTGTATTTTCTTCAACACCTCTGTCACTTTAACATTAAGTTATGTAAACCATAACTTAGAACAATATTCATATGTGATTTAAAGAATGAAAATTTCATTTAATTTAGGTACTTCTGTGGAAGCATCATTTTTATCTCTGAAGTTTTTTTTACAGCTCTCCATTTAATTTTGCTTATGTTTGAATGTTTCTTTTCATATTGCAGATAATGCCAAGAAGCTAATATTGAGCTCCGATCTTTCAAAAAGTGTTGTTAATTCCTCCTTTAACATTGCACCCGAATCGCAAATTCCACTCAAACCAAAATCTGTGATGCATCCTCAACAATTGTGTGATATTGAAATGTCCGAAATGATGACGTCGGGTAATTGATCAAGATGTTGTTTGCAGTTGAATGAGAGATTGAATAATTAGTTGCGCAATATTTATTTGCAAAAATGATTCATTATAGTTAATTGTTCTGTAATGTTTTGAACATAATGAGATATAATAATCAATTGACAGTCTCGGTTTAATTGTTAGTTTATGTTTTTGTGTTTGCTATACAAAGATGTCAATCAAAATATTTTTTCTATAAAATGTTTTTATTGAACAAAAGTTGTTTATAATTACCAATAATAAGTTTTTTTTCGAATTATAGACAACAAACAGATTTATTGTTTTATTCACGCAAGATTGCCGGTCATTTCCGTCGTCGGCGTAGTAGGTTCAGTTGCGTAAATGCGTCCACCTATCAATCAAACGCATGTATATTATAATTTTTTAGGTTTTTAGTGTTTGAATTATTGGTAGTTTTTCATAAATCGTGCATAGATTATAGCAATACAACATGTTCACAAGGCTTAACAAGTTTTGTAGAAAGTTATTCTAATTTTTTGATAAGTGGACGTATTTCCGCAACTTATCCTAGTTGTATTCAAAATGTTCAAGTAAACATGTTGACCTACAGTTATTATTTATATCTCGAATGAACAGATATGAGGTGTACACTAAAATTCAAGAAAGATGTTTAAAAAAAAAAAAATCTTATTGAGATATATTTTTTAAATTGTATGGTGAAGGCTATATTTTTTTAAAATCAAATTTTTTGATGCAGAGTAATCCTTTATATGTGGAAAATAAACTTTATTTTGTACATGCAAGACATTGGTAACCATGGTTCTCTGATTAATTGCATTTCACTTTTTTTATATAAAACAAAATGTATCAAGTTACCAGTGATTGAATGAATTTATGCATCATAATTGTTTTTGTTTTACAGAGGAATTACCATTGAAGGTGAAATTACAAGATTCAAAGACTCCTTACCAGTTATTACTTAGTGAAAAGAATTCCGAGGTTGGATATGTCGAGTCAAAACATATGAACACTACTATTTCTATGGATAAATCTTTGTTTACCAATGAGAAGGCCTCGATGGACATAGCAGCATACAAGAGTCGGTCCTTCAGAGTGGGATGGGGCCCTGGTTGGACCTTGGCACATGCAGGTCTTCCCCTTGAGGATGAAAATGACCAGGATAAAATTATGGAGACAAATGATAATGAGAACTTGAATTCGTTTTTGTTTGAAGACAAAAGCAAAAGGGTGAGAAGTAGAAAACCAGTTTTATCTGGTTACAACATAGTCATTGAAAAAGTACACATTAATGAAAACTTTAAATCTATATCGTGTGATGCTGGGTTATATTCTGATAAATTGACTGAAGCATGTTTGGAACAAGTTTTGAAATACAGCACTGTTACATTGGACAGTATTAACAACTCTAATGATCAAGTTTGTCCCAAGTTTAAACCAATACATGATAAAGAACTGTTACATAATTTGGCTTTTATTGCTGAAGATTATGAAGATGGTGAAAATGATTGCAGAATAAGTAATATACTCTCCTTGTGTGTTGCATTATGGGGAAGAATGAACTTTTACTCTCCAGAGTTTGATGGCGAAAGTGAGTATACTGTGGCTATGGCCAGAGTCGAGGCTCTCAGCCAATGGCTGGAATATATTGGAGCAGAGGCAATTAACGAAGAAGTAGAAATCGCGGAGTCTACAGATAACCCCGAGGCCTACTTAAATGCAGTTTTTGCTCACATCACCGCACGTCAAATTTCAGACGCATGTCTTCTTGCTCAGAAAAAAGATGACCATCAATTAGCGCTGTTGTTGGCACAAGCCTGTCATGGTGAACAAACGCCTCGGCAAATAATGTTGCAACAAATGGAGAATTGGTCTGAGGCTGGTATTGACCTATCATTTTCTGAAAATCGCCTCGTTCTATATTCCATTATAGCTGGAAAGCCTTTACATAAAACATCCAAAGGCATAGTAAACACATGTAAAGGCCTTGATTGGAAAAGAGCTTTTGCTCTCTTTCTCTGGTATTTTACTCCATCTACCTCGACCATAACTGAAGCCTTAGCTGCTTACGAATTTGCGGCCAAATTATTGGGTGACAACGAAAAACTTTGTGAAGAACCATATCCACCATATTTAGATGCACATGGACTATCTAGTAATGCTAATAATACCCAAGATGTTTGCTTCCATCTCTTAAAATTATTTACTGATTCTACTTATAATTTACAAAAGCTGCTTGACCCGGCAACTATTACTCCTGATCCCTTAGATGTGTCTGTTAGTTGGTTCCTTTGGAGAATATTGGAAAGCCTTGGATATTCACACTTGTCTGAATTTAATAGTTGCAAATTACATCTTGGAATGGCAGCTTTGTTAGAATCCTCTAATCAGTGGCATTGGTCCATTTTTGTATTACTATCTATTGAAAATATATCGAGGAGGTATTTTGAAGTAAGAAACTTGCTTGATCGCTATGTGGCAGTAACAAAAGAAGAATTGAATGATAGTTCGTATAAAATGAAAGAACAGTTTTTGATAAAACAGTTGAAGATTCCAAAAAAATGGATTTATGAAGCCAAAGCTACGAAAGCAAGATCTATGAAATTGGTTAATGATGAAGCTTGGTTTTTGTTGAAAGCTGAAGACTACAACCGAGCCCATACATTAGTTGTTGATATCATTGCACCTAATGCGATCATCAACGAGGATCACCAATATCTGCAAAGTTATTTAGACGAGATGGGGGATGATAAAAATATTTCCGAGTGGCATAGTGGAGGAAGTGTTTATGTCAGTTATCTTGAAGTATGTTCACTTGTTGCAGAAATGAAAAAGTCTGGAGACCCATCAGCGGCAAAAGTTGAAGAACTAAGACCTAAGCTGCTAACCTTATGTTCAAATCTAAATAACCTGAAATGTCTAACTTCGAAACACCGTCTCTGCGTGTCTGAGATGAGTCGCGTAGTTGTGAGTGTCCTGCGAGCTGTATTAGGAGATGACATCCAATCAAAAGATGACCATTTTGCTGCGACTCGCCTCTTGGCTGAGCAGTTGGCAACGTTACCTTTGACACACGATTATGCTCTTGATGAATTGAATTCAATCACAACAAATTATCTCACTCAGTTAACGAAAGAATAACATTCCTTAAATGGAACCCATTTCCTCAAATGATTAACTTCATTATGTAACAAAATTGAATGAAATTGAGCTGTAGTATTGTAATAACATAATTTCATATTTGTGAGTAAATATTTTTATAAAGTTTAATATTTGTTTTATTTGAACTGCATGAATGTTTTTTTTTGTATAAAATGCTTTCATTATTTAATATCCATTTTTAAAATAATGATTAATGGTCAAGTATTTTGGTCACAATTTTAATGTTATATTTTTGTTTTCTTGAAAGTAAGTTAGCGTTTTCATTTTATGAGGAATGAAATTATTTTAATATTCAGTAATAGTTTTAGTGCTGTATAAATGTGTTAAATAAGGACAACATACTGTTATCAATGAAAACCTATTTGATATAAGGTTGAAAGATATAAATTGGTTTAATTTTCTCAAATTTTACTATCACCCAAGGGAGGGTTGAAGATGTGTTGATGGTGCTGTAACAACACTGCTCCAACTCTCCTGACACTGGGTAAAGTTTCTAGTATTTTCCTTTCACTACTTTCACTTTTCTCATTTTCAGTATTCGGGTTAGGCAGGCCTTCTTAAATATTGATGTAAATTTTATTTCTGAGAATTATCCAATAATACTGTAAAATTTGACTTCGGTTTTTCTCATTGTTTATAAAACAATACAGCTAATGTATTCTTCATGTTTTGTTGAGACTGAATAGAAACATGCTTAAGATATTTAAAGTTTTATTTTATTAGTTTTCACTAAACAAGTTTCATATATTTTAGATAAGATCAAATTTTCTAAGGAAATTCAAATGATTGATGGTTAAAACAATTAAAATTTATAATAATCATATATATATTTACTGTACATCTAGTATCAGAAATAATGTGTCATCAGTTTTTTTTCAAGGTTTTAATTTTGTAAAAAAAGATAATTTAATATTCTATTGCCAAATAGTTGTAACACTTATTATGATTTACCTGGTTTAAAGTTATATATTTAATTTAATCAAATTCCACATTGTTATATTACTGTAAATTTAAAACAGAGTTTTTTTAATTGCTTGTAAATATAAATGAAGTTATTTTACAAAGACCTTTCATATCGTCATACCAGTGAAAATAAAATTGCGTTGTTTTTAGACTTCATTCTTATCCTTTGTTAGAATGAATCAAAGTTCCCACAGAAAGTGATCGAGTTTGTTTACCGTCACTGGTTATTGTAGTTACTACAACGGAGACTACCACCGAAATATCCATAACGAAACCAGGCAACCAGTATACAAAATCAACATCGGCCTGTAGTACAGTCTGCATTGGTTACTATATAATGACACCGATGAAAAGGTTGAGGTGAAGCTAGCAACCTATTAATTTTTGAATAAGCATAAATTTGGCATTTCTTGTCCTGCCCAACAAACTATACTATTCATAATTTATTTTTAAAGTGCAATAATCCTATGCTACATAATTTTGGGTCTATCACTTAGTTGGAATTGTTTTCTCAGAAAGATAATTCTAGCCATTTGTTTTCTTCGAAATGTCTCTCATAAATATTTAAGCAAAATTGTTTTCTGCAAAATATACTTTTTGCCAAATATAATTCTAGCAAAATTGCACTTGTATAAATTCTCGGTAAATGTATATTTGGAAGAACACAGTTTGCTAATATGATTTTTCGAAGAAACCAAATCGCTAAAATAATATTTCTGAAATTACAATTCTGAGAAACAAATTCGCCAAAGTGATAGACACGTAGTGTTTCATATATTTGATGGATTGCTAAATTGTTCTGAAAATTTGAATGCCGTGTAGAATCACGTGGTCTCTTACAACTTTTTCTTGGTTTTAATCAACTTTTCTTGACTGAATATTTTTTTTGTGGTTCAATGCTGTACATTTTGATTGAATCAAGAAAAACAATATTTTTTGACTTTCATAATATGATAATTGTGTAATGCATATATATTGTTCATCTGGCTTGGTTTGGACTTAAGCGTTGTTCCCATATGCATTTTTGAGATATTTTGTTTCCAATATGATTAGTCTTGCAAGTTTTCAGACAATATGAAGAGGTCTAACTGTTGTTAATGCCTTGTAAATGTAGCTTGGAATTGTAAAGCTTTTTACAATTAATTACAGTCACCGCAAAAAGTTTCCGGACCTTCCAATAAATTTTACAATGTAGGCCTATATTAGGTATGTATTAAAAAAATAGAAATACCAAAGCAAATTTTATTTATAAATAAGCAAAATACTACGTCGTTGAAATCTTCGGAAATGCATCAACCGTGAAATGAGAAACCTCTATGTGCAGGTAGGGCATTGCTGTTTGTTGATTTCTTGGACCATGGCCTTTAAATTATGGTTCCATGGTTTGGGAGGTCATCGGATGGGAATGCTCGGTGTGCCGATGCAGATTCATTAGGTAGCAATCATTGCATGTCAATGCGTCTGCCTCTGGTTGAGTGGTCATGTTGTCCGAGATTGGAGTCGAACAGTCTGGCAGAATCAGGGGTAAGTGTGCAAGATCCAAGTTCCTTGTCGTATCTGCAAGAACCGATCAGGAAACCCTTGATTCTTGTTTTAACCTGGTTTCGTATGTGCTGCCCAGTTATGTTCTCTGATAGTATAGAAGCAGTGATCTATGTTCATCTAATGATGTTGCCCTGTCGCAAGCTATCCATCCTACCGGACACCTGTGACCTGAGTCCCGCCAAGATATTGCACGCCCAATACCAGAATGACTTGTTCACAGGGTATGGAGTCAACCATGTGCCAACTCACCAGGTTGGAATAAACCTCTTTGGTATGCCTTATCAAATGGTCAAAGATCGACAGAAGTTTATTCCTCCTTGCAGCAAGCGAGAAGCAACCTCCCATGCACCATTTATTCTCCTGTAGGAATCAAACGAATGGAGATGATTCTTGTTGGAGAATGTCATCCGATATGCCAAATGTTACCCAAGATTGGTGTGCAATGGTCAAGGTGAGATGATGTATGTGGGTGGTTCCTTCTTGCAGGATTTAGGAAGCTATATGTCTGCCATACGGGGTTTCCTAAATAAATTGAAATAAAAATTATAAAATTGAGGAGGTATGACAGAATAACAGATTATTCCTGCAACAAAAAAGATTTGCACCCTTGCAGATTGATTACAAGTATTTCTTGTTTTTCAGATATGCAAACCAGGTGAAGAAGCTTTTTGTTGGTAATTATAATTCTTTTTTTTATGTTTTTCATTGTGATGTACAGTGTGCCAGCTTTCGGCTATTCTTCCTTCGTTAAATTCATTTATGCTATAAGTTTCATTTATTAACAATAAGTACTACTTTTTCAATTTAATGAAATATTTTTCATTTCAATAAAAAAACTGTTTTACCAACTTGTTCAAATTTATTGTTAATTTGCCTTTTAAATTTTTTCTAACATTTTAAGTATATGTATTCTTATTTGGGAGGTAATTACCATAAAAGTTTGGTCCCTTGAACATTTACTAAAAGTTTCCTTTTCAGTTCTCAATGGTAATTCTGGTTTGTTTGAATATTTGAAGGTTTATTTATTTATGATGCGTTTTGTGAGATTCAATTGTTTTTTCTCCATTAAACTCTTCTATTACATAAAATCACAATTTTTTTCATGAAATGTATCCAATGTTGATTAAATAGAAAAAATTAATAAAATAAAGTAAAACAACCGGGGAACAACATTTTTTTGGAGCACCCTAATCAGTTGTGCATCTTCGAACTTGGTCTTTGTTTATGGAGATAGAATGATTCATTAGTTGAGGTTTTTTGTTCAATGTCAGTTAATAATTTTTGTATATTTTTTTTGCATTCCATATTGTTATTTCTTTTCGGGTGAGCTTTCATCCCTGTTAAAATTTTGTTAGTGTAATTGCTGTTTACAGATAACTAAGTTTGCAATATTGTTCACAGACTTATGCTGCAACTAACATAAGCAAGGACAAGAGTAAAGCTGTAGGTGCAGTACAAATGAATAAAGCCCCAAAAATGTCAATCACAAAAAAGTTTAACCTGCCCTCTTATAATGATGCAGTGAAGCAGATACCTACTTCCAGTACAGGTTTGTGAAGTTTGAAATTTTCTTCTGAAAAATTATTTTTGTCGAGCGTTGCGTAGCAAAAGTTCTACATAGGTTTTACCTTTCTGTCGTCTGCGTCTATGGCGTAAACTTTTGCAATAAAGCATAATTGCAGGGTATTTTTATTTTATATTGATATATCATCATAATATACTTGATTAGCAAGATTTTTGATTAGATAACCGATTTAATGAGAACAATATTTACTGATTTTGGCTAACCCCTACTTTTTCCATGCTAAGAAGTTTTGTTAACCAACTTATTTTGAGCATAACTTTTTCTGATGGTCTATTATAATGAGGTAAATGCTTAACTAAAGCTTATCAATAGCTCTACATCTTTGATTCAATAAAAATGTTTTAAATCATTAATTATGTCTTTTTTTCATGAATTTGGCCACTTTTGGACTTTGGAAGTTGTGTTTGGCAAGCCTATTTTGTGCATAACTTTTTTATTTTTGGTTTTACAGCAATACCTATTGAACATAAATGAAAGCATATGCTTTATGAATGATCCATCTTAAATAAATTTTACTGTAAAATTTGAATTTATTGAAATAAAAGTAGAGTGAATATTTTTTTCATTTGTTGTTCTACAGCAATAATTATTGAACATAAATTAAAGATATTTGCATTATGAATGATTTATCCTAAATGTAGTTTTCTGTAAAACTTTAATTCAATACATTTTTATATGAATTTGTTGAATTTAGAGGAATGATTGTACATGATTATGTACTAGTTTCAAGTCTGCTTTGTATAATATTCTATAATAATAAACAAAAAAAATTTCAACAGAAAATACCAGTATGATGCCTATTCCAAAAACTGAACTGACCTCTAAAAATGTTCCTCTCATCAAAAATACAAAGCAAGAAGTATCAATTTTTCCAGTAACAAAGTAAGTTAATTTCTTATAAGTTTTAATTTTGCCCTTTAAAGTTTGTTTTTAGGGTATCCATCTTATGGATATCCTATTACAATCAATATGTGTAGGTCAGTCTGCTGGCGGCAGCTTCCATTTACAATTTGAGTGAAGGCAAATGTTAAAATTTTTTTTTTACTTTACAATTTTTTTATTGAGTAAAAGCTATAGAAAATTATATGAATAATAACTTTGCATAAATAAAAAGTCTATAAATGGTACATTGTTTTTTTTTATAACAATTTGTTTGCTATTGGTTGCTTTTTTGGAATAAATTTCATGTGAGTTGTCATAAACTTAGTTTTATTATGTAATAACTTTTTTTAATTAATTTTTCCAATAGTTGTTTCTTCAAAAACATTCATTTATTGAGATCTTTAGTAAATAATATTTATGTATAGGTCTACTTCACAGAGAAGATAGTCTGCTATTTAATGGTCTTTTGATAGCCATACTACTACATGTAAACATCCCAGTTCCTGATATATCATTTCTCAAAATTTATACTTCAGGAATTTTTTTTTGGAGAGTGCTCACTTATTTAACAAATTGTCTTGCAATTCATGATTGATTGATAAACATTTTTTTGTATACATCAGTTAGCACATTTAAATTCATTCTGTTATAGCAGCACAACATATTTGTTGTATGTCTTTTATGAAACTTCCAAAAGTAATTGAATGAAATGGCTTTTATATTTGATAATTTCGGTGGTTGCACATATGCCCAAGTGTCCCCTAAAGCATTTAATTTTTGTCGAGCGTGCGTAGCGAAGCTCTACATAGACGTAGCATTTCCGATGTCGTCGTCCTCGTTGTCCTCGTCGTTGTCGTCGGCGTTAGACAATGACTTGAATGCTTATATATCATCTACTAATATTATTTCTTTTCATATAG
>JARUHE010306196.1:0-12416 GCA_031471125.1 Archaeomysis grebnitzkii | reverse complement strand
ATATACGTATTATATGATGTAAAAGGCAGTTAGTTGGCTATAGTTTTACATATTTAATCTTTTCTGAAATGTCAAGAAGTGTAATACACTCACTGGGCTCATTTGAAACATCTTCAATAATTAAGAGTGACGGAATTAGTTGATATTAAGAATGGAGAAACACAAAATGTTTTAATTAAATTCCAAGTACAATACGTTTGTGCAAAATTAATGATGGTTAATTCAATTAATTTCAATTAAAATATTGTAAGTTGTGTATTTTCAGCTAAAATGCATTCTTCAACTTTAAATTAAATGTGTTGTAGGTTAAGTACATATATCTCACATTTCTGAAATGCTTAAAGTTTTGAATTAGTGTAATTGTAGCTGTACCTAGGTGCTCATGTTTTCCTCTGCGATAGTGCCTGATGCACATAAGCCTTACAGCTTTTTTGTTTTTTGTTCTTTAGAACTGTTTATTTAGACAAGAAATGATGAGCTACTATGCTATAACTTTTCAGTCATGCTCTATGTCTATTGATTATTTTGTGTTTCGCTCCTCAATTTAATTTTAAGTTTTCATGTAAATCTTAAAATTAATTTTAACAAAAACATTTTTAGGCTGTGACAAACCGCCTCTACAAGCGACTGTTGATTGTAGGGGTGGAGGCGAATGCGGATTTCTTCACAATTTTCTTTTTACTTTTTGTTTTTTAAATCTTGGTTAGCTACACAATGAAATTATGAACAAATATTATTTTTTAACCTTTGTTTTACAGATTTTTTTATATAACATGATTGGCTTTGTATATCATTCTGATAATATTGTCCTGAATAATCTTTTTTAAAGATGAGCATTTATTGAAATAATATATATTTAAATCTCGGTTTGGCAGAAGTTAGTAGAAATATGGAGTTTTTTAAATTGTATATATATATACTGTATATAATAAACTTTAAAAATGGATATTTTTTATTAAAAATATAACTATATAAGTAGATAATTTTTATTGAAAATATAACTTTAAAAGTGGATAATTTTTATTAAAAACATAACTTTAAAAATGGATAATTTATATTAAAAATATAAATTTTAAAGTGGTTAATTTTTTTAACAACAATTTTAAAAATGGATAATTTATATTAAAAAAACATAACTTTAAAATTAGATAATTTTTATTGAAAGTATAACTTTAAAAGTAGATACTTTTTATTGAAAATATAACTTTAAAAGTGGATAATCTTTGTTTAGAATAAAGTTTAAAAATTAATAATTTTAATTAAAATTAAAAAGTGATATTAAAACATTGCCTTTCTTGGAAGATCAGGTTTTCAGTTAGCCTAACTAAAACAAAAAGTTTCAAAACCAAATAAAAGAAAAAAATAAATTCCACAAATGTAAATCTCCAAACAAACTTTTTTTTATACAGTACAAGTCTGTTATAAAAACTTTAACCTTTTTCTTGTAACACCGGTGATACAATAACGGTTGAAACGTGAATGGAATGGAACATTATCTATTGTTGAGTGTTAAACGAAATATAAAGTCTAAATAAACAATGGACTCTATTGGTTGCATCAGTTTTAATTAAAAATTATGTTTTATGATCTTTATTTATCTGCATTTGTTATATTTAGATGACTGTAAATTAAATTGAGTTGAATTAAATTAAATTAAATTAAATTAGGTTAAATAATGTTTTATGATCTTTAATTAACTTCAGGTGTCTTATGTAAGTTAAATTAAATTAAATTATATTAAACAATTTTTTTTTTATCTTTAATTAACTTCGTTTGCTTTATGTAAATTAAATTAAATTAAAATAAATTAAATAATGTATTATGATCTTCAATTATCTTCATTTTTTTTATGTAAATTAAATTAAATTAAATAATGGATACGAACGCTGCTTGGAGATTAATGCTCCATAAGCAAATCTTATTGGCGTGATTCGATTCCGCTCTAAGGCTATTTCATTGAGAATTTTAACGTGGCTGTATTCTCTTAAAATCTCATATGCTAAGCTTACCTCAGCTTGGAGGACGCACCATATGTCGGCTGCATACCTTTAGGTACATATCACTTGATGTGGGCAATAGTAATAAGGCCTAACTATGTGAAACGATGAAGAATATTAAATAGTGTCGGCGCTATACAAAAGCTGTAATTATTATTATTATTTGTTTTTTATGTAAATTAAATTAAGTTAAATTAAATTTTACGATCTTTAACTATTTCCATTTGTTTTATGTAAATTAAATTAAATTAAATTAAATCAACTAATATTTTATGATCTTTAATTATCTTCATTTGTTTTATGTAAATCAAATTAAACTAAATTAAATTAAAGTTCAGCCTCAGAGGCTGCAAAGCCAGCTGCAGAACATGTGACGTAAGATCTTGTGCACGCTGCTTTGAATTTTGTTATACAGTAAAACTCCTCAAACGTAGACCGAAATGTTGCCTACGTTATGGGAAGAATCTCCGTTTCAAGAATATAATTTAACACAATTGCCACTACGTTTTATTTGTATACATAGAAATTATGTGGATGTTTTAGGATTTCTCCGTTTAATGATTCTACATTTTAGGAACTGTATACGTTTTGTTATTCTACATTTCAGGAGTTTTACTGTACTACTAATTTTCATGTCTATATAATATAGTCGAGTCCATGAACCAATTGTATCGGATAAAATTGAATATCGTGACGTCACTTTTCGTAATTGGTCGTCCTTGTTTCAATTTTATTCAGTAAAATTGAAAAAGCTGTCTGCTTATTTAGAAATGAAGGAAGAAATATAAATTTCTTAAGCTATGAATGGAAAGTTATTTTATTTCATTAATTTATGTTAATTATTTAATATATTTTATTTTAGTTCATTGTTAGTTAATCTTACAATAATTAGGTTGTATAAATAATAGTTTTAACTAGGAACTAGGAACTAGTTCTCAACGCGCTCGTCACTCTGCAAAAGTATTGTGGCGGTTGCGCGGCATTAGAAGAAATTGTGGATGAAGGTGTTATAATTTTTATTTGTTTAATATAATTAATGGATAGTATTAATTATGCAGAGTATGCACACATCAAACAAACAATAATTATTTTATTTCATTTGTTTAAATGTATTTATTGTCAACAATCTCTTCATTGTTTACATATGATCAGCTGTTTAATAAAATTCAAAATTGTGTCGTTCCCGTTGCTTTTTCAAAAACGTGACGTGACGTTCTTCAATTTTTTCCGATAAAAATGTTATTTACTTAGCCTCTGTTAAATTTTGTCATCTAGATGTATCTAAAATAGTTCAAAACAATGAAACACATGATTGAAGGCTCCATTGCCATGTTTCTAAGTTGCCATTGCGCAATCTAGATTATTCTAGCCAATTGATTTTGAGATTTTAGATTATTTGCTCACACAAACAGTGGCAGCCCTGAACCAATGTTGCCCATTCTGTTTTTATGGAAATTGTTGTGAAAATTTGTCGTCATTGTAAACAACAGCTCGACTTTCGCATCTTTTTTATAATTTATATGTTTCTAACTCACTATGCATTTCAAACAAGAAATTTTGTTCGATATGTTGTATTTGGACAATTTGGTACATAAATTATTGAATTGGGTTTAAGATTTGTATTTGCTCAGGGCAACTTTTAGGCTAATTTTATTTTCTGACCGACTGCAAAGCTTCATAGAAATGAATATAAATTTAAAGTGAAAAAAAACAATCAAAACAATTCATTGACATTTATTGCTTGTACTGTATTTTAAAGAGACAATATACAAAATGGGTTTGATTGCAGAGGCTGCATCATCTAAACATAAATGCATTTATCTGAAAAAAGATTCATTCTTATATTTAAAATTTGAAAAAGTGATAAAAATCAAATTACTTTTTCATTACAAACATTCAACCATTTATTCTGTCATTTTTTAAAATTCAGTCACGACTGTCCAACACAAATTTTGATGCAAATATTATTTTTCATTATCATAATAATAATATAATATCATAATAATAATATAATATTATAATAATAATATAATACTATAATATTATAATAATACTAAACAAGAACACCAAAACTATTCATAACAAAATGAATTGAAGCAGAAACTTTTCCCATTTACATCATTAATGAAAGATAATACAATGCAGAGATCATTTTAACTGTAAATAAAAAACATACAAAAGCACTGGAAACTAAAGGGTTCGCCAATATCAACAAATACCACATTTTTGCAATAAAATAGTAAATACAATCATTTTATTTAACGTATAAAATTATGAAAATTGTTCAAGGCTACTCATTTTTTGAATATCAATACAATATATAAACATTTAATCTTTTAAACAAATTGTTCACTTTAGATCAACAGTAAGATTTGGATAAAATATTTACCCGTTGAAATGTTTGACATTTCTAAAGAAATTAAATTCATTATCACAGTTATAGAAATATTTTATGATCTGTATTTGATGGAAATACATTTTGAGAAACTGTTCT
This sequence comes from Archaeomysis grebnitzkii, assembly GCA_031471125.1. NCBI lineage: Eukaryota > Metazoa > Arthropoda > Malacostraca > Mysida > Mysidae > Archaeomysis > Archaeomysis grebnitzkii. The sequence continues at coordinate 7,925 of JARUHE010306196.1, read as the reverse complement.
TCAGGTTTCAAATAATGTTTATACTTAAAATGTTCAGTATAATCCCACAACATAAAATAGCCAAGATTTATGTCAAAAGAATAAGCAAATAAAAAAGTACATTTGATATAGGTGGGAATTTTTGTAAAAATAATAGTCGACCTTTTGAAAACAAACTCGGCTTATTTTCAAAGTACATAGCCATGAGATAAAAAAGAAATGCTGAGCAAATCCACAAAATGACAGAGCAATGAAAACTTTTTGTTCAATTAAAATGATAAATTATCAATAAAAACCTAAGCAAAATATTTCAAAGTTTTTTTTGTTGAAACTTTTGACCTAAAATTTCTATTATCTCTTACTACTTTCTATATTTTTTATTTTCAACTTGTATAGTGATGGAGCTACTGAAGCAAATGTGTTTTCATAACCATTGTACATTTGTGAGGAAGAAAACTTTGTAATTCAATATTTTCGTAGTTTACTTTTTGGTCTTAATTTGCAACCAATTATATTATTAATATTGAAGATTGTATTATCAATTAATTTGTTAATTCTTGTTATTAACTAAACTGAAGAATATTTTTTTCACAGTTTGGCATTTTAGATTTTGTGTCAAATAATTTAACTTCCATGCATAAAATGATTCTCTTGCTTTTGGCAACTAAGAACGATTTGTTAACTGCCAGTTTCCAACATTTGGATATCATGTTTACAAATATAGAACATCTCAACCAATCAATGTTGATCTCTGACGATTGCTTATGATGCAAACTAGTTTTAGTTAAACTAGATTTATTTCAGACACAAGTCTAAAAATTGGAATTTTTCTTAAGGTTTTAACCTTGACTGAAATATTTAATATTTTGATGGTTCAAGAAAAGAGAAATAATTGTACCATTTTGAATGAATGTGAACGGCAATGTAAAAAAATGTTTAACATACAATAAATAAATAAAATAATTTTTAATAACACTTACATTACAAGATTTCAATTTACATAAATAATTTCTTACATTACAAAATTTTAAAATAATTATATGTGATAGAAATGTTTTGAAGAAAAATTCAAACATTGGAACAAAGTGAAATTTTGCCCACTCAACTCATCTTAAAGTTAAGGTATAGAAATTTTGGATTTTGAAATTATGATTATAAGAATAAAAAAAATATAAAACCTTAAAAAACTTTAGCATATAATTTTTTTAAAATTTTATTGCACTTTCAATTTAAATGATTAAATAATTATTTAATATATTTTTCAATTAAAAATAATGTTTATTTAAATGTGAATAAACAATTAATAAATTGTTACAAAACTTTTAAAATCGAGTATGTTCGAATATAAAATACGTTTGTGCCATTTATTTAAAATACATAAATTGAACATTTCAAAATTGTAATTTTAAACACATTTAAAAAAATTTAAATTCATCAACAGTCATGGAGTTGGAAAACAGATTTTTAACTACATGATTTTTTATTCCTTCAGTACTTAATAAGAGTTTGAATTAGAATCCTCGGTTCATGAACTTAATCTGTTCAAGATTGTCAAGAACCAAAACAAATTTTCAAAGAAAAATTAAATGGAACGAAATAATGCATTTCCACCTCAAAAGTTTTAAAAATTTTACCCATGAAATAATTTGTTCATGAACCAAGGCTCTACTGTAGAAATAAACAAACAAAATGTGCTTAATGAGCATGAATGTAATAACAATGTAAACACATTACATGTTCACTTCACAAGTAGTGTAAACAAATGATATGGAAAATAATTACATTATGAAAAAGCAAGACCATCATTTCTATAACAATATGAAGCCTAGTTTAGAAGTAACAAGTAATTAGAAGTAATCATATACAAATATACAGACTTATGGGGAAGAACTTCTCATCACTTGACTAAAATTTGTGACTCAAATTACAAAAGTTCATTTGAGAAACAATGAGAAAGTTCCGGAAAATAAAACTGTACATGGGAGTTCACCGATATATATTATTTACAGAGTGTGGCAAACTCCCTTAAAAACATCACATAAACTCTATCAAATGACTGTAAAGAAATCTCATTACAAAACAAATATATTTTAATATGCCTACATAATAATAATAATCTACATACTTTTCTCACAAATACTATCACAATCTCTACAAAAGTCTTTGACTGAATATATTTCTAAAAACAATGTTAATTATTATCACACTTCCTTTCTTTCCCAAATGCAACTGTGTAAAGACTCAAGGTATGACCTCATGGCACTTGAAGGACACATTTATCCTAAATGTTGTGTTATTCTAATACTCAACATTTGTGTTAAAATTTTATGGCAGATAAAAATGTTTAAAAACTTTTTGGCAAAGAACACAATTAATAATGTTGATAGTTGTGCTTATTAGACCCTAGTTCAACATTTTCTAAAATAGCTAAGATAACATTAATTATTGTCTTTTATCCTTGTCTAAAAGTGTTTTCATGTTAAATTTAATTTGTGCTTTCCTTCTAACATTGGTCAAGAAGAAAATTAACTGAGCTGTATTGTCTTGAAGAACACATTGTAAACGATGCCCACATAAATATGGCAATAGAACCTTTTTTCTTGAATGTACAAGAATTCTTTTTAAAATCAAAGAATGTAAATATATTCATTTATTATACTATAAATGTATTGTTCTCACTACATGTTATATGCCACATAAATAGGATCTAATTGGTCCGCTAAGAATCCATCACGTAGATGCATTCTCTGTTTCTCTCCTCTAGAATTAATTGGGACAACTCCTGGATCTACAACAACAATGACACCAACAATTACTTGGTGTTCTTCCAATACAGCTGAGGTAATCAAAGGTACTAAATCTAATGCTTCATATTCTTGACCATCTAACTCTACAACTACTACTAGCAAATTAGTCCATGTAAACACAGCACATTCGGATATTTTCTTGTGTCCTCTCATAACCGTCGACTCGATGTCTATGGGATGATAACGCATTCCTCGTAGCACCACAGTTTCGTCCAGAGCCCCCACCACAAACACGGCATCGTGTAGTTCTCCGTCAGCCTGAACTGCTTCCGTCCGTCTGAGAAAGCCAAGATAGCCGGTGCGTGCGTAGACCTCTCCCGTGCTTCCGGTCACCATTGACGCGTTGAAGTGGTCACTGGACGTGCCATCGTCGCCATAGACAGTGAAATAACCACTGGCGTTGTGATTACACTGAACCCAGATTTCACCGAGGTGCGAATCGGAACAATGTCCGCGCGTGTCTGGATTTGCGATGGCAACCTTCGTGCCAGGAAGTAGTTTTCCACTTTCCATTATGCACAAGGAATGTGGAGCTCCCCGTTCGACCAGCGTAACTCGGTCGTGCCTGAGCGATCTTAAATCCACATAAACTGTGGAAGGGTCCGGAGAGGATGCTCCTTGAAGACAGATGGCGACATTCACTCGACAGCCAAAACTGGTCGACACTGCTCGAGGTGACAACCCCAATCCGTTGAACAACTTGGAAAACGAACTCGTCAGTTGGATTCTTGGTCTCTCCTCGGCAACCACCACGCACGTACGAACACACGCAAGGTTCACACCGCGTTGCTTCAAGGTTGGTATGGCTGTGGACAGGCCTTTGGTGCAAAGTTCCATCACGCCATAAGAACAGAATGTGTCTCTTACTTTGTACTGAGAAACAGCGGATAACCAAAGTGAAGGATTGACCTCGACCTGGAAAATTGGTTTTGTGAGTTGAATATTAAAAAAATAGATAGTTCTTGATAATAAATAATTTATTATTTTACAAAAGAAAGATTTCTTGGGCTGGTGAAAAGTAAGAACATTTGCTTACCTCACTTGGGGCGATAAGGATAGACTGATGCCCTGAGTAAACAGAGGACAACACCCACAATGCCAGACCAAGGCCACAATAAGGATCCAAGCAAAGTGCAACAACACGAGATGGATAAAGTTCACAAGCAACCTAAAAAAAATTGACATTTCATAAATATGTTTATGTAAATATAAAAATAATTCATTTTCAAATTCTATATAAAACCAAGTGACATTTTCATTAAAATAATACCTTCATAGAAAGACAAAGGGCTGTTGCACCAGCATGCGACATTTTAATCCCTGCCAACATTCCTGTGGTTGACACACTGAAATCTAGGTAAGCAATCATCTCTGGTGTCGGAGCTTTATAAATGGACGGTAAACGCTTCTTTGGTAAGTCGTCAGTGTCAATAATTGGCGGCCATTTTTTCCCACTGTCAAACTTTTCCTCCTGACAAAATATGTTTCAATTATTTATTGAAATAAAAAACATTTAGGTTTTAAAAACCAAATTGATTTGTAGAAAAACTATTAATATTCTGTATATATATATATAATTTGAAAAACTAAATAACTAGTTTCTAGTAATATATTTAGTTAATAAAATAACCTTGATAAGTTCATTGAAGTGAACGACACTTAAGTTGGCATATGTTGTTTGATTTATAAAACCAAACATGTTATATGGTAAATTATTATCTGAAGTTGAACTAACAACTCTTGTTTTAATCGGAAAAATTGAAAAATGTAACAAGAAAATTATCAATTTGAAATGGTCAAATAAGTACATTGAGTATTGTATAGAAAATAAACTATTGGCAAAATACACAAAATATATATATATATATTACCTTAATTTTCAGAAGTTTTATAACTAATTTACCCTTAAATAAAAAATGAATTAGGTTTTAAAATCAAATTGATTTAAGGCAAATAATATTAAAAAATATATATAATAATTACCTTACTTTTCAGAAGTTTTATAACAGATAAAGTTGAAAGGCAAAGCACTGCTTTTGAAACCTCGACCACAGTTCTCACTGTATTAACTGTAGATTGGAGATTTTGAGGATGTGGAGGTCGTATGGTTACAGGCACGGCACCGACATACAAACACCCGTAAAAAGCGGATATTAGATCGACTCCCGGAGGGTAGATAAGAGCGACATGATCACCTGTATTTACATGTCCCTTCTCTAGAAGTAGAACACCGACACGTTCGGCTTTTTTGTGTAATTGTGCGCAAGTCAACGACACGGCAACTTGACCTTTGGCGTTCAGTAAGGTGAGAATTTCGTGATTTTCTGTCGTAGATGCTCTCCATTTTAAAATATCAGCTATGAACTGAGGATGCTGAAAAACAATACAATTTTAGTTGGATTCTGTATTCAAAAGTAAAAAAGAGAAACATGAACATTATTTATCAGACATCATCTTTGAAGTAAAGTACAAACCCTTCTTGAAACATCATCTTCATCCATCAAACCAATATCTCGCCCTTGTGCCATCGCTAATCTATTGCCTTGAACTAAATTACCGACCATGACACTTGCAGGTCCAACGTCTGCAAAAATATTAATTCATTCAATCAATTGATTTAGAGAATTGTAAATATTGTGTTGTAATTTTATAACCAAATCAAAATATTAAATGTTATAAATTTCAACTCTACATAAGATTTTAGATACCTCATTTGACAGACTGTACTTTAAAAACACTTTAATTGGACACTGATCAAACCCGAGGAATGATTTTGTGTCATATGACATGCAGAGTATACAAAGGTATCCCCACATCACACATGGTAGAAAAAGGTTTTATTTAGATGGAAGGCCAATATGAAAAATCTTACCATGGTGAACTTCTCTCGGTTTTGGTAGATTTGTCACACATGTGTGAGGACACATGAGAACATTTGCTGGATGTAAAGATCCTTCCATGAACTTCTTTTTCGTTTCTGACAAATGTATTCCTCCGAGCGGTGTTTTGGGCAGATGGTTCGGTGGAACCAACGCCAAGCAATAAATACCGACTTGGTGAATACTATCAACAGCTTGAAGGACACGAGACATCCATTGAAAACTCTAAAAAAAAATGGAAATTAAATTTTTTAGAGATTTGAAATTTAACAAAGTTTAAGTTCATAGAAAAAAAGGAAGGAAACAAACCTCCTCTTCTGAACAGTCAGGTCTTTGCTCTGCAATGACACAGATTCGTTCATCCCGGAGAACTTTTGAGGAAAAGACGGCAATTCGTCCTCTGTAAATGAACTTCATGGGTTCAACAGCCAGCACTGTTGCAATGATGTCATCAGTGTTGTGTTTACGTCCAGTTACTGTCATCAAGCCATCTCTTGAGCCACAAACAAACACTAGACCACCCTAGAAACAAAAATATAGTTTAGATTTTCATCATCAGACTACATTGAAGTAAAACTTTTTCTTCATAACAAAGCAGAAAAATATTATTAGCACAAATCAATGCTGGAATCTTGTTGTTGAGCATTAAGGGAATATGTTTTGAACAAAAGAGCAAAATATAAGAATATTTAATGACATACCGGTCCCAAAAAGCCGAGCAATCCACTGCGGACATAATAAGAGGTTTCGTTGATGGTGGTCTCGTCTGGTAAAAGAGGTTTGACCTTGAAAGTTGTGTTGGTCAGGCCTTTCAAGCCCCAATATTGAGAACCCACAGCTGCCCCGGCAACACAAATTTCGCCGACTTCATCTGTTCGACAAACGTACGGAGATCCTTCCAATTTCACAACGACAATCATTGCTGCAAACAAATCGTTTATGAAAATTTTTCATCTCTCACAGTATGGAAATAAAACAGATAAACAGAAAAACATTTGGTCTTGGATAAAGTTTTTCAAAAACTTTCTTTGTAATTAAACAATATTTTAACATGTACATACAATGTTCATGCTCTAAAATTAACATATAATTAAAAACAACAAACAAACTTTTAATTATAAAGAAATGCTTAAAAAAATCTATCGAAAACTTATTGTAAAATAATTGTAAACTAAATAATATATTTGATGTAGAACACTTAGAAAAAGGGCAAGTCACACAAGCATAATTACTAGGTAGCAAGACTCATCTGAACAATTAAAATTATGTCAAATTTGACTTTTGAAAAATTCTAACACTAGGCCTAGTCTACATTTTTTGTGATTGAAGTATTGAAACTACTTTTCATAATGTCACAACAAATTTATATACTGTACTTACAATAACAAAATATTTTTTAGTAAATAATGTTCTACATTAATATCTAAAAATAATGTTTTCCAAAAATTGCACATAAATAATTTTACAATTTTGTAGCAATAACATTAAACTAAAAAAAATTATATACAAACACATATACATAAACATTAACAGAATAATTTGAAAAAGTTAACAACAGATTTATGAATTTCATATTTCTAACAAATTATAATTTAGAATGAAACCACTTCATATTCAAACAAGATCATTTTAACTGTTTGAGAAACATTTTTCTCTTTCAAACAATCCATAAAAAAAGACAAAATTTTAATTATAAATAAATGCTTAAAAAATTATTCGAGAAAGTATTGTAAAATAATTTTAAACAAAATATTATATTTGATGTAGATCACAATGTTGAATTAAATGTCAACATTGAAAGGTTTTGAAATATGATTGAATAGATTTATTTTGAACATTAGAGTTGCAAATTCAATCTATGAACCAAAAATTAAAATAACATTTCAATTCAAATGCTTTATTATTTATTATTGAACGTTGCACAAATTTCATCACAGATTATTTAGGCTAAAATACGAGAGTGGTTTCAATGTTAAAATATAAATCACACCTGGGACTTCATGTGGAGAAAAGGTGTCCCTGTCTGTGCCCGTTGGATGGGGTCCTAAAGAAAGTTTTATTTACTTAGTTTTTAACAATTCATTCTCTATACATTATTTATTCAATTTTTTGAAAGGAAAAACTTTCGGTACATTATCATATATACATCATACATACACACACACACATATATATACATATAAATATATATATCAAGGATAATTTCCACAGTAAAAAACAGTTTTTTATTAAAAAAACAAACAAAGTACGTTTCGGAGGG
>JARUHE010306185.1:0-12417 GCA_031471125.1 Archaeomysis grebnitzkii | reverse complement strand
TATATACACACATACAGCAAGTAACGTGAAAATATGTGACATGACATCAAATTGTTAAATGTATGTTGGAGTACGCCTAAAACTGTTTGGTAATGTCATAACATCAACAATTAAAAACAAAACGTCCAACATTTTATAGTTGTTGCAAAGTAAAGTTACTTCAGCTCATGTTAGTAAAATGCAATAAAACTAAAGAGAACATTATACTATGAGTGTAACATTTTATTGTTATATAACCTTACACATGTTAGAAGTTTAATGACAATATAAACGTGTTACGTTGAAATGAAAACGGATAGACTGATTTTAGTTTATAAACTAAACTCCTTAAATATGATTAAACAAAATAGTTACTTCTAACTGATCGATATAATGAAAGGTGAAACAAAAAATATATTATTTCTATAGTTAAAAGAAAAAACAATCATTTATGTTTAGTTAAAAAACTGAAAGATAAAAAAACATTGTTTGTTTATTAAAAAAAGTATAAACAAAGCCTGTTGAAATGATCTGCGAGTCAACTCGAATAAAGAAGAATAAATTATTGATTGGTTGAAAAGAAGAAATTATTCAACAATTGATTCGTGATTGGTTATCCAAATTAAATATTTTCCTATTGATTAATGATTCCGTCTATAATTTCATTAATTAAGATGCCAAAATTTAATTAAAAACATTTTCATTAGCATTCATTTTTTTTCATTGGAATTTAATTTAATTTTCCTTGGCAGTTAATAAATACACTTTTCCTTGGCACTTAATACACTTTTCCTTGGAACTTAATACATTTTTCCTTAGCACTTAATACAATTGTCCTTAGCACTTGATACGATTTTCTTTGGCACTTAATTTCATTTTCCTTGACATTTAATTTAATTTGACATTCCATTTAAATTTTCTTTGGCATTCAATTTCATTTTCTTTGGCATTCAATTTAATTTTCCTTATCTTTTAATTTAATTTTTATTAGCATTTAATTTAATTTTTCTTAGCATTTAATTTAACTTCTCTTGGGATTTATTTTAATTTTCTTTGGCATTCAATTCATTTTTCCTTATCCTTTAATTTAATTTTTCTTAGCATTTTTTTTAACTTCCTTTGGCATTTACTAATTTTCCATAGCATTCCATTTGGTTTTGTTGGCATTTGATTTCCATAACATTTGAGAACTTGGTTGTGAGAAAAAAATCAAGTCTGTTGTTTTTTTTAACTGAAAATTAAAGTTTGCAACATTCGATGAAGATGTTGTGATGCTATTTTTGTTCTCAATTGAGTCTTGTTCGTTCAGGAAGGTCAGTCACATTTTACTTAGTTAGTAGTTGGTTCGGTGACCACTTTGGATGAAGGACCACTTTGGATGGGAATCCACCTCGTATGAAGGATCACCTTTGAACATTAGATTATGTTAGTATTTTATTGGTTGGATCAACAGCCTGATAATTTGGATCTAATTACAAAGAAAGAATTATTATAAGTTATGCCTAGATAGACGTACATCTTAAATTGATTATTAAATGTATTTGATACACTATTAACAAGAACAAACAACACCAACAACCACAGCAGTAGCAAACAATTAAAACAAAAACATCAATGTCAAATAAACGCCGGAATCATTACCAGCACTAGCGCCAGCATCAACCCCATCAATAACAACAACAGCATAAACATCAACAACAACAACAAAAACAACATCAACATCAACATCAACAGCAGCATCAACAACAACAAAAACAACAACAACAACACCAACACCAACACCAACACCAACAACAACACCAACACCAACACCAACACCAACACCAACACCAACACCAACAACAACACCAACAACAACAACAACAACAACCTCAACAGCATCAACATCAACAAGAACATCAACAACAACAATAACAACAACAGCATCAACAAGAACAACAACAACAGCATCAACAAGAACAACAACAACAGCATCAACAACAACATCAACAACAGCATCGACATCAACAACCTCAACAGCATCAACATCAACAAGAACATCAACAACAACAACAACATCAACAAGAACAACAACAACAGTGAATCTATACAAATTAAGCCAAGTTTTTTGTAGAAAGTTTCTGAAATGAATGGTCTATTAAAATTATTAATTTTCAAAATATTTAAATCCAGCTCAACTGAAGCTAACTATTTTCAAACTTTTTAATTCCTTGCTAAGAAGTTCAAATAATTTAAAATATTTACATAAACTTTTATAATTATTTTTTTTCATGAACATTAAAAGATGAAACTTTTTATTTATTCTTTGAAAACAAAGCTCATAAACATTTAAAAAAAAGTCTACAGCAACATTTAAAACATAATTCTGATAAATAGTTCATACAAATATAAAACAGCAAACACAAATGTATGTCTAAATAAATGTTTATCTAAATAAATAAATTTAAAATAAAACAAAAATCTGCAACTCGATTAAATTTTTTTCTCAATATTTTTTACAAAAATAATAAGATTTAAAATTAATGATGACAAGGATTTGATAAAAATCGCGTTTGACAGTAAATCGATTTATTTGCATTACAGAAAATGATGAATGGTCTTCCTTCATTATAATATTTCGATTTATAATGAAAAAATATAATTCCTACTTATAACCTAAATTTATAATGGATGTATAATATTTCGATTTATAATGAAATTTATAACGAATTTATAACTAAATATTTAGATTTATAATGGTTTTATAACTTGATATTCCAATTTATTATGAAAATGTATAATGAATTTATAACTTGACATTCTGGTTTATAATGTAAACTTTTATCATTGTGCCAAAAATCAATTATTGTTCATTATTATATTAAATAATGTTTATTTTTGTTTAAACTTGTTTCACCAATTTTTTCAAGGTTGCCCTTTTTTTAATGTATTTTATGTTTATTTGTTTACTGCATGATGTATATTCTGTTTATTTCTTTATTTAATTGTTTACTGGATGTAGTTTTTGTTTATTTTTTTTTCACTGGATGTATTTTATGCGTTTGTTTGTTTGTTTATTTGTTTATTTGTTTACTGCATGTATTAACTATTTATTTTTTAATTTGTTCATTGAATGTACTTTTTGTTTATTTGTTTATTAGATGTATTAACTATTTATTTACTTATTTGTTAATTTGTTCATTGAATTTACTTTTTGTTTATTTGTTTATTAGATGTACTTTCTGTTTACTTGTTTACTGGATGTGTTCTTTGTTTATTTGTTTATATTTACATAGTAAATATAGTGTGATTGTTAGTATATTTTTTATATATGATATTGTTATTATTGCTATGTTTATTATAACAACAGCTACCAATACATAATATTACCATGACAGTAATTATAAATATTGAATGATTAAAAGAAAAACAAACAAAGAAAAAACAAAATTTGAAGACATTATTATTTGCAAACAAAATTTTTTTCTTTTCAAAATGATGAAACAATTTTTCTTCTCGCTTTGAATTGCCAATAATGTTCAATTTTTTCACGAAAAGTCGTTCATTTAGTTTGTTTAAGCAAAATTGTTTTTTCTTGCGTTTTTGTAAACAATGTTAATAATACTAATAATAATAATACCAACAGTACTGAAAACAAGACAAAAATAATAATAGCATTAATAATGATAATAACAAAAATAATAATAATAATAATAAGACTAATCAACAAGACAAAATAGTAATAATAATAAGACTAATCAACAAGACAAAATAGTAATAATAATAATAAGAGTAATCAACAAAACAAAATAGTAATAATAATAAGAGTAATCAACAACACAAAACATAATAACAACACGAATGAACAAAACAATACAACTAATAATTAAAAATACGAAACATTACTAATAAATTTATCCATTTTTTGAAGAATAATAATAAAAATAACCAATAGGATCAACAAAAAACAAATAGAAAAAACTTTTAACAAATTTTGAACAAACTAACAGTTTAAGTAAGCAAAATATTTCCAAACATTTTATTTCAATATAACAATATTTGTTTGTTGAATAAACAAATATTGATGAATAAAAATACATAAGCAAACAAATAAAAAACATATGAACAATGATACAAAAAAATAAATGAGAGTAACAGTAGGTTTAGGTTAATTCTCATTTGTTTGATTAAATAAATAAATATTAATAAATAAAAAACAAACAGAAAATATATGAACAATGATAAAAATAAATAAATGAGAGTAACAATATGTTTAAGTTAATTTTCATTTGTTTGATAAATAAATATTGATAATTAAAAAATAAATAAATAATGATACAAGCAAGCAAACAAATAAATAAATAAGAATAACAATAAGTTTAAGTTAATTCTCAATGTATTTGACAATCGATAAAAAAATTGTATTAAACAAAAAATAATATAAATAACAAAGAATAAAAATATGTAAAACATCTGTGAATGATCTTAGTATCTCAATTCAATTGTAAGTTTAAAGAAACTGTAAAATCATAAATACACAAATAACTTAACACAAAAAAATTGGTAAACTAATATCATTTAACCGACATGTTTAATAAATGAATTCAATTTAAATAATTAATTATTTTTCTATCATAATGATAATAAATTTATAAATTTAATGGCTCGTGTATAACATTTCAATACATTATAGATATTTACATTTTGTTTAAGGCTATTTATACATCCAATAATAAAATATTTGCATCTCATTATTCATTTGTTTAATCATATTTATTGATGTAATTCTCAACAATAATAGTTGTTATCGAGCGTGTGAGCAGAGTGATGGAAAGGTTATATCATATTGTTTACGTTGTTGTTGCTACTGTTATTGTTTTGTTGTTGTTGTTTTTTGTTGTTGTTGTTGTTTTTTGTTGTTGTTGTTGTTTTTTGTTGTTATTGTTGTTGTTGTTGTTGTTGTTGTTGTTGTTCCGCGGCCGCCATCGTCTGGATAAAGTTTTATTTTGTAATTTACGATAGAGCAATGTTTGTTTATAACAAATAATTGGGCTTTATCTCTAAAATTTTTAGTTTTTTCACAAGCTTTGAAAAATCAACTTTTTTATATTTATTTTTACAATAATGTCTACTAAGCGTAAAATGAAGAACTTTACATTCTGAACGAAGTTTAATAAATCAAATTTGTACACGAGTTTTTATTTTTTTAAATAATTGTTGTTGTTAAAGGGTGTTTTTTAAATGGTTAACCAAAATAAAAACTTGGTGTATAAGTGTGTTTTCACGGGGTTAACCAAAGTTAACATTTGGTATATAACTTCTAGATATTTTATTTTAAGGCCATGTTTACTTAGAATGAAAGGAAGACTATTAACTCTGAACATCCTTTAAAAAGAAGCAATTTCTGAAAAAAAATGTTTTTGTAATAATTGCTATTGTTAGAAATATTATTTTTAAAGGGTTAACTAAAACCAAAGTTTTATTTATTACTTTTTGTTTTAAAGGAATGTTTAGTTAGAATCAACAACTTTTATTAAATACGTGTGATTAATTTTCTTCCTTTAGTTATCATTAAATGTTTGCATTAAATAATACATAATAACTTTTATCAATCAACAACGCGAATTGATTTTTAAAATCTTTCCTATTGTAATACCAAGTTAAAAAGTTGGTTATGTAATTAATTTGTAGCTTTATTATTGTTGTTGATTTGAAACAAAGCTTAACAAAATAATAGTTAGTATCATATTTAAATTTTTCATAAACTAATGCAAATGATGCACGTGTTCAATAGTTGTAAGCAAAATACTGTTAAAATAAGCACAGTTTCCGAATTTAATCAATTTAAATGATCTGTTGGTTTGAAGCAAGCCAGTGAAAAAAAAATATTAATGAAATCTGTTGACAAATCGAATGATTATGATATAAATATATTAAAAGTGTTCATAATTAATAGACCAAAAATGAAATATTTTTAAAATTGTATTGTTGTAATGGAATTTTGTATAATGACTTAGTGACTCCGAACAGATCGTTCCTCGCTTACTATGTTATGTAACACAATATGAAATATAAAATGTAAAATATAAATAAAATAAAAAATGAAGTAATGAATAATAAAACAACCTAAAAAAGTAAAATGTAAAACGAAAACAATAAAATGAAGAAAAAAAAATCAATAAAATATAAAACATAAAATATAAATGACAAACCAAAGCTTGTTTAATTATCTTACGGACATTTTCTCACAGTCTTCGATTTAAAAATGACAAATGAAATAAAACAAAACGGTTGTGAAATATGTTGGTCGCATTTACATGACTGGCTATTTTAGATTACAGATTTTGGAAAATAAATTGACCCAGAAAGTTCATACAAAGAACATCAGTTTGAATATACCCGGTCACTTTATCTTACAAAATCTTGCCTTGATACAAATATTTTTAGAGTAAAGTCAATTAAAATGTTTTGACGTTGATTCAAAGGGATACATTTGTGTTAAAATATTTTCATTTTTTTATCTATTATCAAATTAAAATCTGTTTTCACCTTCGAGAATTCAAGTCATTTCGTTAACAATAATGGATAAATTCAATTAATAAATATGATTAAACCAAAAATAAATTGGAAGCAATGCATGTTGTGATGAAATTTAAACAATTATTTTTCAAACAAAATTAAAACAATTTAAAAGTATATTATTTCCAAATTGTTTCCTAAAATTTATATTTTATATTTCATACACATTAGTAGGAACACAAGCTCTGATAATTACTTTTAATATTAATAATTATATTGTTTTTACATTGCTTAAGGTTTTCCAAAACCACATTTCATCTGTATACTTGAAACAGAAAGGTTGGAATTCTGACTATCAAAAAATATACATTTTTAAACTTACAATAAAGTAAAAATGAATTATAAATAATTTGTGTTGCATTTTTCGTGTCTTTTCACATAAGTTAATTATCATCAAATATACAGATTTTCAACAAAAAAGTATATATAAAAAACATTTTTTCTATGTAAACATTTTTTAATGAACTAGGATGTGTTTGGAAAGACTCATCCACTCAATTATTAATTATATTTATCTTTTTTAGCTTTGGCGATGCAAGCGTTGTTGAGTGCGGAGTTTGGAAGCAATCTTACAACAACAGCCACGACAACAACAGCAGCAGCAACAGCAGAAACCACGAGGATGGCATCAGAAGCGAGAACATCAACATCTAAAGCAGTGACGTCTCTTTGAAATTTAATTCCATTTACAATCATGCAATTCTTCAACACCACATAAGCTATGTCAATAAAATCCACGCTTTACCAATAGCCAACCATAATAGTGTAAAAATTAACAATAATTAATGTAATACTTGTAATACGCCATATGACGCCACAAATACGTAACCCTTGCATAGTCTCACAAACTTTCTCAGTTTTGAATAGTACTTCAACCTGTTAACATTTATTTTTAACATAAAAACATTTTTTTAAATAATATTTTAATGTTCTATTATTCATGTTTCATAAAGTTTTTTTACGCCTTTTTATAATTAAAAATAAAAATTGATCTAACGATACACTGTACAGTAAATATTAGTATGTAGACCATTTAGTTTTAAAGAGTGCAATACATTAAATTTTACAATAAAGTTTATGTTTTGAATAATTCCTCTAGCATTTTAATCTTTAACTAAATAATCTAATTTTTAATTAATCATTTTCAATGTATTTTAATGTTTAAAAATTTTTTAATGTAAAATTAGGGTAAAATATATGTTTACAGAAACGTCTGAAGATAACCAAAGTCATCGAAACTGGTCTAAAACATGTATTAAAAGATGATTCACAACTAGAATAAAAATGTAGATCCTTTACTACCTCAAATTTATGGACTGCCCAAAATAAACAAACCAAGTATTCCACTCCGTCCTATTGTCTCGTCGGCAACTAAAATCTTGCATCGTGGCTATCTGAACAGTTAACCTTAATACTTAATCAAATGTATGGTTGTCACCTGCAGAAGACCATTAATTTCATCAATGAATTTAAACACACTCCTATACACAATCACAAATTAGTAAGTTTTGACAGCAACTCTCCTTACACAAATATGCCCATAGACAAAACAACAAATTATTGATTGAGTTATCCTTTACCCATAGACACCGAAAATTTTATTCAGCTCATATAATTAGGCGCATCATTGTGCTATATTTTCTTTTGGTGACACATACCATAATCAAATTAAAGATTTATCTATGGGCAACCCTATTTCATCCATACTAGCCAATATATTCATGGGATGTCTTGAACAATATCTTATTACCACTATAACATACCCTGGTATAATTAATTACTTCCATTACGTGAATGATGCGGTTGCAACAATCTCCAATAAAAGAGATCTAGACAATTTACTAAATCAACTAAACTCCTTACATCCTAATATACCAGTCAAAATGGAAATATAAGTTAACAATAAATTAGCATTTTTAGACAAAATGATAATACCCCAATAAGAAAACATGGCATACTTCTTAGCAAAGTTGCCTCAAGCCAACTTAAATTTGTATTTTATTTTTTGTAGTAAGTTAGTTTGATTTTTAAATAGAGTGCAATGCGTTGTGCTTTTAGTATTTTTGTTTTAGTCTTTAATTGAGGGTGATCAGGTAGGCTATGAACTTAGGAAATATATACCTCATTTTAATTAGTTTTCAATTAGTTTATTATTATTTTATGTGTGTTAGTGCACTTATAATTTTGTATTTATTATGTATATACACATTTTAACTGTTATACTAAGATAGACAATGAAAGAACAATATATTTAAACATATTAAATAAGAAATGTACATGTGATGATTAGCTAAACCTTTATAACTAAAAACTATTTCTATTGTTAAACTTAAATGCAGAGTTTAAATAAAGTGTAAAATCAAATTATTGAGAATATATATTTTGAAATAATCAATATAAAACTGTAATAAACTTTGAGAAAAAATGAGCAAAAGCTCACCAGTAACTTTCAGTGACCTTAGTCTCCCAGATGAGAATGTTAAAAATGAATAACTTTGTACAAGCAAAGTTTATTTTGTACTTGACGACAAAGTAATAATGATAACAATAATAATAAAAATAATAGCAGGAGATGAGGAGTTCATAGAAATAATAAAACTTATATTGAAAAGTTGGTTTTTCATATATACTAATTATTTTTTACAATATATTCTTTGAATAATTTACGAACAATTGCTTACATACGAACTCACACATACACACTAGCAAGCACACTCACGTACACATGAATGTATGCATGTACGCACACAATACCCGCGCAGTGGTACATAATTATGTTCATAACTCCAGGCTAGCATATTATTTTCTCATAAAAGATGACACTATATAGAAAAAAGTTTAAATATTTGACAAAATTACAGCTCCTTCATGATTTTTGACCACAATGTATTGTGTGGCAAATGGTTATAAAATATTTTCACAAACTTCAACTAAATAGTCAAATAAAAATTTGGAATATTGAATGGAAATCGCAAAACGTCCAAAATTTATCTTCGACACATAAAAGGGACGAAAATATCGGAATTTCATAAAACGTCCAAGTAACAAAATTATGATAACATGTTTCCGTAGATTTCGAGGCGTTGCATTTGATTTTAAATGTTAGGTTTTCACCTTTTTATGGCAAATAAAAAAAAGAAATAAAAGGTAAGAACATTTTCGATAAAAGTTTTTATTAAAAATCTAGAATGTTATGTGTGTGTTTAGGCATTTTGCTTTGATTTATGTAACGTCTTTTTCACCTAGCCTAAATTTTCATTGGAGCCTAAATTTACATTGGAGCCTAAATTTACATTGGATATTTTGTTTCATCTATGCGTTATCTATGATTTCCAATGATATATCGTTTCATTATGTCTGCAAAGTCGTCATGAAGGAATTTTTATCATTGATAATAATCCTCATTTATCATTAGATTTTAACTATAATTATACATAATTATTTGAAGATAAAAATGAAAATTAATTTTTAAATAAGTTTGTAAATAATTACAAGATTCACATAGAAAAGATATTTATAATTGGATATTGTACATATTTATGTATGCATAATTGTCAACTATAAAGTAATGACAATGATACGGACATACATAACAAGCCAAAATAATATATATATCATGAACAATTTTTTAATGTTTTTTATTTACCTGCCCTACAAACTAATTATGAAAATAATTGATAATTATTATTATTATAATTATGAAAATAATTGAGATTGAAGTTGTGTCATAATAAATCAAGTTGTATTAACTTTATGTGACTGTTTTTTAACTTGTGATTTTGTTTTTGAATTATTTATAGAACAGATCTTATTTGGCAATTATTGTGATTCAAATAATTATTATAAAATAGGTTTCAATAATAAATTCTCAATTTTTGTAGTAGCATTTTAAGCAGTTTCACAAAATGTTTTGCAAGACTAAAATAGACTAACAAGTGAAAGAAACTTATTAATTTTGAAAGCTCAATCAAAGCTAGGAATTATTTAACTAAATTTACAGTTGTTATATAAATAAATGTAACGAGAAAGGGAAATGTATAATGCAGAGTGAAGAAATAAAATAAGTGAACACTAATTGAATAATCTAATTCAATGGGACGTCCTAAAATAAATTATTTAATGTTTATCAAAAGTTTGAGAAATAAAATAATAAATTCAATTTGACGCGACGAAAAGTTTAATCGGACGTGTCCCCCGATTCCCCCACAGAAAGGGGGGGGGGTGAATATAAGAAAATATTGTTTACTCAATATATTCAAATTATGTTTAGCTTTATTATTCCTGGTGTCATCTTTGTTGTCTTTCCCTGTGAATGTCATCTACTTATCTTGTTTTATTGTTGTTCAAATTAAAAATGAATTAAAAAAGTACTGAAATATACTGAATATCTTGTTGTGTTGTTGTTCAAATTAAAAATGTATTAAAAAAGTACTAAAATATACTGAATATCTTGTTTTATTGTTGTTCAAATTAAAAATGTATTTAAAAAAGTACTAAAATATACTAAATATCTTAAAACTAACAAATTCTTAGATAGTGATGTCACTATAATTATAGTTGGAGTAGTTTATTATTTTAATTCTTTAAGGGTAATTAAATAAAAATTAAATTTAACTTTAACTACTCTGTTATTTAGTTTATTATTTTAATTCTTTAAGAGTAATTAAATAAAAATTAAATTTAACTTTAACTTCAATGTCATTTAGTTTATTATTTTTATTCTTTAAGGGTAATTAAATACAAATTAAATTTAGCTTTAACTAAAATGTCATTTTTATAAAAAAAAACAATGATATGAGTGATACCTATAACAATACATATTACAATAACAACAATAACAATAGTGATAGTAGTCATAGTGATACCAGTGTTAATAATAACGTTCTGCCTACTGGATCTTCTTTAAGCCAATGTTTCTCCAATAAGAAATATGTATTTAAAAAAATGAGATAAGAAGGTTTACACAAAGAGGAAACAATATTGAATATAAAAAACAAATTAAATAACTTGATCATAAAAAGAACAGTGAACAAAAAATGAATACAATTGAAAACTAAATAGTAAAATAATTTAGTAAATAGACGACAAATATTCGAGGTTCATTTTTTTGATTGGGCTATTGGTAGGAAGGTAGTGTGGTTATCAAGACTTTCATTATTGTACTCGAGCTTGGGTGGTAAGACGTAGTGCTGAGTTCCTTTAGTTCAGTATAACATTACCACAATTTTGTAAAATAAAAACTTGGTTTAACAAAAATATTGAACACAAATTGATATCATAATTAATGTTTTTAAATAAAAAAATGAATACAACCTTAAATAGTGAAATTAAAAGCCTTAAATTTCGATTAAAACATCAAAATTGTTCTTGACACAAGGAACGATGAATTTCAAAATTGTTTTTGACACAAGGAGCGAAGAAATTCTTTCCCAGATTATTTGTGTCAAAAACAGAAATGAGGATTTGAATTATAATTTATTCTTTGCTGAAATAATGATTGGCATTTAAGGTTATTAGTTTATTATATATTTGTTTGCTTAAAAAAAATGTAAGCACATATCCTGTATATAAATGTATATATACATATATATATATACCAACATTTCAGCCTTCATGTGTACTTTCATAGTGGAAAAGTGAACCTTCGGGTATATTTGGCCTACTCAGGTGTACATCAAGTGTACACTTGAGAACATTGTCTTTTTTATGCTGAATTAACAAACAAATTCATTTAAAAATAGACGTATATGCTACATACGTCCATTTACTAATATAATCGGATCTAAATTTAATTAATTTATCATTTGTTACCTAATTATATAGCTTTTTTCTTGGTACAAGTGAAGCCATTTTCCGTACACATATATATTTATATATTTA